>SNQJ01S0029728.1:7060-21187 GCA_010110895.2 Picea sitchensis | reverse complement strand
CCCTCTAAGTGTGGTAGGTGTGTCCAACATCACTAAATTCAAAGGGAATAGAAGATGGAAATATGATGGGAAATCAATGAACGAAAAGTGTTAAGTATGGTCGGGAATGGTACGATAACCCCTCAAGGGACCCCAGTTGCACCCCTTCCCCGAAAGTTGGTCACTTACTAGGAAAACTATGACAGTCACCAAGGTGAAACATGGTCAAAAGCATAATGTCCAATCCGATGTTCTATAATCAAAAACATCTTAAATACAAAAATTTTAAATGACTCAAATATTAGGGTGATTACCTACCACAATACCTGACTTGTACCACTTGGAGCAAGGCCCATCGGCCTTCCAGAAGCTAGCTAGTGTGGTGAATGTGCTAAAAATAGATCCAAAATGTGATGATAGAGTGGGATTTTGTATGTGCAAGTGGAAACTGCTAGTCATGTGGTCTCTCAACACTCCATATATGCAACCTGAGGACCTTGAGACATCATCTCCTTAGTTATCCCACAAAATGGGGATAACATTTGGCTCCTACTTGGGGACATGTGATCACCATAGAGTGCATGAGAACCACAACATCTCCTGGTAGACCTTTTCTACACTGAAACAAAAAAATGTAAAATCTAGGGTGGTTCTATCACCCTTCGTCCATATACATCAAAACCAAAATGAAACTAATCTAGAAAAGAAAATTTTAGCATTTTTTCAAAAAATTATAAACTAAGCATGAAATCATTATACAAGTGCAAGGAAAGCAAGATGATCTACCTACTTACCTTGGGCCTTGGGGCTCTGCAAATCAAGCGATAGGTGATATCAGGTGAATTCATACAACCAGTGCAACCAGTTGATCATATCGTCAAAGTATCTCCCCATGTGCTTAATTATGTAAAACAAAAAAGATAAGTCAAACACGTAATGATCATGTGCATAAATAGATATATAATCAACCATGAAATGAAATGAAGAGAGATGGGTGGGAGGGAGGAAGTCCTACTGGAAAGAGAAATCATCTGCATGATCATGCTGAAATTTTTTCCCAAAGTGATAGCCACAATCTTGATCAATCCATCTCTTAAGAGGGCTAACATATGTAGAAGATGGTTCATCTTCATATGCACACAAAGATTCACTTCTTTTTGAATACTTAGAGGATATGAGAGATCAAAAGAAGAATTCATGGTTTCTCGAAGAAGAGGACCAGAGGTAAGGGACATGCTCAGGTCCAGAAAAATATTGCTTCTTCATCTACGAATCTTTGTAAATATCTATGAAATAAAAATACTTTCGCTTGTAGAGTGAGCCTCTGATTGATCTGAGATGGCTACATCCTGGTATTCCTCCAAAATTGGGGATGAAGGTGGTTGAGAGTCCTCATACAACAAGTCTGCATCCCCAAAAATATAAGCATCACAAGTCCCAAGGGATGACTGAAAATCATCCTAAAAATGTTGTGACTGGTCATCCTCGAATAAATTTGTAATCATGTCATCATTGGGTTTCCAAACATATGAATCATACATGCATGAAAAGTAGTCCTCTGAATATGACAACTCAAACCCAATTTCTTGAGGGATACCCTCCATATTGTAAATGGGGTCTCTATAAAAAATTAGACGACCAAAATCCCACCTGTGTCTGTCAGTCTATATGAAAGTGTATTTGTCTTCCTATGCAGGAACTTCAAATTCTTCATCACTGAGGCTAGGTGTTTCTTCAACTTATTGAATAGGAGGAGAGCATGGATGGACAACCTTAACTTCATTAGGCGGGAGAAAAGATAATGATTCCTCAACATGTTGTGCTTTATCAGGACTTTTTTTTCTCTTCATGGGCATGCTCTTCCATCGCCTCTTCATCACACGAGGCTTGATCCTTAATGCAAAGTGCTTTGTTTTCCTTTCAAAAGGATTTGTCGTATCCAAGGGCTCCTCTAATACTTTTTCACTTCCACAGTCATGGAATAAAGCATCATCAAGTTCTTTAAAATGGTCATGAATCATCATGCTCTCTTCTTGATGTGCAATAGGATTAGAGGCATGGACGTCTTCATCAAGTGAAAGGGATGATATGAGCGCTTTGTCTTCATCAAATGTATCATCTGGATCTTCAACATGAGAAAATTCATCGAGATCTTCTTGGTAACTTTCTTCATAAGTTTTTCCTTCAAGCACTTCTTCATTTATTGTCTCATCATCGACTATAAAACCTTCTCTGCAAAGGGCGTGTTTGATCTCTTGGAAATCATCTTGCAAAATCTGAGTATCTGGTCGATAACGCCTAAGAAAATCTTCAATGAGCTTTGTAGAAAAAGGGATACTTTTTGGATTACATGAGTGTGCAAGCCAATCCTTTTGACTTGATTCCAAATAAGACACAAAAATTTTCATCAACACATCTTCATGTGGCACATTTAAGCTCGAAGCATACTTCATATAATTCACGACATGGGTGACTACTAAAGCTAGATCATCAGTAAATTTAGGGCAATTTTCCCTCTACTCTGATTTGGATATCCAAGGATATTCTAAACATCAAGAGAAGGATATACATTATGGAATGCCCATGGTAAGTCCCGTAAGGCCATGGTTCCATCACTTAGGGTAATAGCTCAATAGAATCGTTAGATGAGCTCAAGGCTCATCAAAGGATGGAAAGGGGGAAAAGAGAAAAATGTGTTATTGGGAAGGTGGAGTCACCAGATAAGCTTCAAGAAGAGCTCATCAAGGGTGGAAATGGAACGTCCTTTAGGTGGAGTCACCATGCAAGATAGGGAAAAGGATTTGGGATAGCTTTCCAAAGTGTCATTAGAGTTCAGAAGAGGATTCAAAATCCTCCCTGGAAACAACGCCAAAATGTTATCACACAAGTTGTAGGTTGGGAAAATCCCAACTCAACTGCCAAATGGAGAAAACTTTGAGAATACCTACCCAATGTCACCTTAGGCAAGTATTCTCGTCACTTTAGAGATAATAGAATCTCCTCAAGGGGGGAATATTGATGACCCTAGGGGGAAATGAGATGTATGAATGGATACCCCTATAGGTCAAGTTACTAATTTCAAAAAAGGGCTTGGATGATGTCTTGGTGGTAGCCAAAAGTTGCCAAGAGATAATAGTACATGTAAAGAGTAATGTACCTACCCGAGACACAAGAACAAGCCAAGTATATGCATATAATGTTAAGTGGACAAGCAAGTTAATCATGTTGTCCCTAATTGAAGAAGTAAACAATAATGTATATCGGCAACAAAAAGATAGTAAGAGCTGCAAATAAAGGTGATAAAATTCTATCAAATGATGCAAGAGATAAGTTAGCAAAACACTAGTACAACTCAAGTGTAAAAGCATAAGACTTTAGAGTCAATGTAAGGCTGTTATATATAGTATTTCAAAGATACTTTTGCAACCTTATGGATGTACGAAACAACTTGTTACAGCAAATAAATTAGCCACCAAAAATCACACGTAATCCACCCAAAATATGTGCTAGGCCCAGTAGATTGTAGGGGTAAATTATTGGCAACTTTTGACAGTTGAATTGTGAGTTATTCAAGGAAGTGTTTAGGGTTTGTTGTGGCCCTAATAGTTGTAGCATTAAAATTATTACAATAGCGAAATGGTTGGCTAAAAGAGGACGCCCTTAGGGCACAAGAATGCTTATAACATGTAGAAGAAATTCCAACTTGAACAATTCCAATATCTCGTAGTTTTACGTATCTCAATGCAATGATTTATTTCTCCAATGCAAGAGATTAGTTCCTTTGACTAGTGGGTTATGGAGTCTTTAAAAGAGAAATATCTGGTTGTGCTACCTCCTTGGGGGTGTAAGCCCTTTTACTCCCCAATTTAAGCAAAACTAGCTAAGGAAACCCCTAGGAGGATGTAAACTCTTTTACTCCTCCTAGTATTTCTTTGTGCAACAAGTTATTTTAAGACAAGGTGATGGCCTTGGTGGGGTTGTATGCACTTATATTCCCCAAGAAGCTTAGAAAAATAGACTTGTAACCAAGAAATAAGCAACAAAATGGATCCCCTACCTAGTGCAAGCATAAACCAGATAAACTCCTTCTTTAACCAAGAAATATCCACCATAAAGCAAGAAAAGCACTCCAAGAGATATAGTGAATCACTTCTTCCACCGATAGCAAAGATAAACCATAGCAAGAGAAAAGAACCAACAGAGATGAAGAGAATTTCCCAAGAAGAGCGCAAATTTCGGCCAATATCCTCTCACAAGAGGGAGAGTTATGTTATGAAATGAGATTCACATGATCTATATTTATACAAAAAATTTAAAACATAGTTTTTCCACTTAGCAAGGGTAAGACATAAGATAAGGGGTTAACAACCTTTATATTACCCCTTGAACCAAACAATAATATTTAATTTTCACTTTAGCACATTAGAAACCCTAAAACAAGATGATGCCATCCCTTTAGGGGACGTTTTGGCACTTTGAGCAAATCGTTGGAGAAGAAAATGGAGGTTGTTGGGGCTCCTAGAGCCTCCTCTTCATGTGTTAGGATCAATCCATGTCTCCTCCAGTCAAAACATGCCAAGTGTTAATGCGCAATACTCCATCACCACCAAACCCCCTCAAGCATGATGTCAAGCCTCCAAAAGTGATGTTTTGCCTCTCCTAGCCACGTCGTTTGGGTAATAGGGTTAGGTAAGGTCATCCATGATGTTTCTAGGCCTCCAAAGGCAAGTCATCATGATTCGTCATGTGGGCCCTTGACATCCAACCTGTGGGATTCAAGCCCCATAGAATCCCAAGCCAAGCTTGTTCCTCCAAAATTGTCCACCAAACAAGGTCTTGCAAAACAAATAGGCACACCCTCCAAGCATCTCAAGTCAAAATATCACGGCAAGTGAAAACCACATCTAATAAACAAGGCACCTAAACATGTGCATCAAAACTACCTCATAAAATTAAACAAATGCTCCAAGACCCTATACAATTGACCAATTTTAGGTATGGGAGGGGTGTCATAAAAGTCCTATTGAGTAGAGAAAAACCCTCAAGTAAGGGATGCTCCAAAGGATGCCCCTTCAAGGTCATGTAATGAATGATGAGGTGGATAGGGGTTTAAAATTCATATTCCAATTAATTTCATGACATAAAAGGGCTCGTATTATCTCATTTATGGGTTTCTTTGTAGGGGGTGTGTTGCACCTTCTTCCTCAGTGCAACCTTTTTCCAAGCCCATTTATTGCCTTTTATTCTTTTAGGATGTTTCCAGGTTGAAGCCAAGGTGGGGATTATACCTAAGCATGAAAAATTGTTCCCACCTTGACTCTACCCTAGTCACATAATGCTTTCCCAAGTTGGAAACATGTGTGGGGCTTCTACCTAACCAATAAAAGCAGTTCCCACACATGCTCCTCCATGGTTGGCATTTTGTTATTATTCATTCTTTTACGGGTCCCATTAGTTTTTTATGAGAGACATTTCATTTTCCTTGGGATCCCTGAATCTAGAAGGTTAATATTTTAGGCTCTTATCTTTTGCCAACAACCATCCCCCTGGGCCTTCAGCCCCTTCTTCCCATGAAATGAGGTACATGCCCTTCTTGGGTCACTAAATTCAAAGGGCCTAGAGGAGGGCAATATGATGGGAAAGCAATGAAGTAAAGTGGTAAGTATGGTCCGGAATGCTACAATAACCACTCAAGGGACCCCCAGTTGCACCCCTTCCTCAAAAGTCGGCCACTTATTAGGAAATCTATGACACTCACCAAGGTGAAACGGGGTCAAAAGCATAATGTCCAAGCAGGCGTTCTATAATCAAAAGCAGCTTAAACACATGTTTAAATGCCTCAAATATTAGGGTGATTACCTGCCACAATAACTGACTTGTACCGCTTGGAGCAAGACCCATCTGCCTTCCAGAAACTAGCTGGTGTGGTGGATGCACTGACAATGGATCCAAAATGTGGTGATAGAGCGATCTTACGTATGTGCAAGTGGACACTGGTAGTCATGTGGTCTCTCGGCACTCCATATATGAAACCAGAGGGTCTTGAGACATCATCTCCTTAGTTATCCCACAAAATGGGGATAACAATTCCCATCCCTATAGCACCCCAAGTTCATCATAAGAAGAAAAAGAATCGTTCATCTCCAATCTCTCCATTTTACATAGCCTTTAACCAAAGACACATTGGATATGCAAACATAGTTTTATCTTAAATTTGTAGTTCATACATAATTCTTTATTTTTAATTATATTTTCTTCTAAATTTATCATCCCCATGCAGATGACATGCAATTTTCTTAAATACCTTTTAAATATTATTCTCACATGTTTCACATTTGTTAGACATGCAACATTCATTTTTTTTTTAATTCACATCTAGCCCCTTACATATATTTACTAATCCGTATAATCACTTAAATTCTCTAACAATATTCTTTAACCCCGATTAATACAACATTTAACTTTGGTCATTTTATTTGTCCTTTTGTCCCAAGGTTAATTAATTAATGAGAAGTACCTAGGTTTTCATGCTAGTCCACTATGATAGGTCTTATCTCTTGGTGCAACCAAGACATTAACATTTTAAGAATGCTCACATGTTAGCATCAACATCATTAGTTATTATTCTAGATACTATAGGGTTCTATTATTATTTTTATTTAGACCCTTTCAAGTTTAACATCTCACCTCCATTAAACTCTTAATCAATCGTTGCCTTCTATGTTGTTGCATGGTCCATTGCACCCATAAGTCTCGTTGATTATCCAAGTGACCATCCATCTCATGCATTCACAATTTGCATATGTTAAATAATGTTGCCAAATCATGTTCACAACTAATATTCAAAATCAAATATTACCTCGAGGCATTACCTCTATTCCTCTCAGGTTATGCTAGTGAAAAAATCATGACTTCATCACATTGAATGGTAACAAATCACATCATATAAATAGCATTTATACATTAGGGCATAAGTGGTGTCTAGACAATATGTTCATAGGGTTAGTCAACTTAGTCTAAATTTTAGGGCACTATATCTAGGATGTCATTATCTCCCTCTAACTTCTCCACTTTGTAGGGATCTTATTTTCCTTGACATGCTTTGTCATCCTGTTGTGCTCCATCACTTTCTTCTACACAACTACATAACATTCTTGTTTCTTCATCACATGTAAAAAATTCTTTGTAGACAATAGTAACACCACTTTGGGCTCTCCTTCCTTCAATAATAGCAACCAAAATATGTGTCCATCCTTGGTTATGGTGTAGATGTTCATCCCATCATGAATTATGCATCTATGACACTTCCATGGACTTCCCAACAACAAATGGAAATCATCTGTAGGAATGACATCGCACATGATTTCATCTTTATACTCACCAAATACTAACAGACACCTTGCACTAGTCCATCACCATCACTTTATATTTAAACTGAAACCAAAATACTTTTTATTGATGTGGGTGTTTATGTTGCACTAGCTTTAATTTCTCTACAATCTTTATTCCAACCATATTTTCAGTACTACCACAGTTGATAATAACTTTACATCACTTACCTCCTAATTTCCACTTTTTTTCAATGTTTTTCCTCAACCACTAGTCTTATTATGGCGCTCACTGTTGCTTCTTTAGCACAATCATTCCTCTATGCATCATCAACTTTACTCCATACATTGCAATTATCTATATATCCTCAAATACTTCTCCCTACGTGTAGTTGAGTTCTCAATTCATTTGTGTGTGCGTGTGTGTGAGAGAGAGAGCGCACACACACCTTCTCTTTGCAGGCATTCAAACAATTTGAGACCTCTGTCTCTACAAGTATAGTATTATATTTATCTTCTATAACCATCTTTTCATCTTCCTCGTCCTTTAAAACTTCCACAAGCTCTTCTTGTTGTGATATTTTCATTTATGTTTTTTAACTTCTTGTCACACACATCTTCCACCTTTTGTGTGGAATTGTGATCTCTCCACCACCACTACCTTTCCTTTGCAAAATATATTTTTATTATCCTTGTGCACTAATTTCTCTTCTACCCTCAGTGCTAATTGGTATGATTCTTCAATGGAGTGCATCTTATGCAAACTAATTTCATCTTGAATAACAAACTTCAAACCATTTACCTACTTTGAAATGTATTGGTCTTTTTCCTCGTCTCTTGCATGTATGGATATTTTGTAGAGTCCTTAGTGTGCTTGTTAGAACACGTATAATTTTGAGCTTTTGAGCTTTATATATTTTACCTCTTAGAAATAAAATTTTACCCAAAAAAATAAAAAAAACTTAGAAAGCAACCTTTTAAAATTAAAATAAATCCATTGGTTGTTATTTATCAATAAGGCGCTTACGGTATCTATCGTCAATGAGTTACTCTAATTTGATCGAATGGTCCTAATGATCTTTGAAGTTTTGAAACCGCCTGAGTTTTAAAAGAAAGCCTCTAACGGTCACTTCGCAGATTCACGCTTCGGGTATTCCAACAAACCTAAGCAACAAATACCCCGAAACTCCGAAGTCTCGATGATAGCCACTCATGAATTTTCCTAAAGGACTTATAGACACGAGTCATAGGACACGTGTCCTTTAAGAATATTTTCATGGGTTGACACGTGGCACTTACTTTTGACATTTACGTCGGATGATTCACACGTTTTCAAGTGACACGTGGCACCTCTCTTTCCTTGACACATCATTAGAATGATGTCATCTATGTCGCATCACTCCGAGAGATTGATCTTCGGGAGTTTTTTATTTCACAATCCCCGGAGTATCAAAGCATCGAAGTAAAGTAATTACAAAAGCAAAAAGGGGTTTCAAAGATTTAATAAAGCAGTTAACGACTTTAATTAGTCATGATTAAGTGTCAATTAATCAGTTCGTAGTTTCGGACTTTGGAAATTTTCCCTTGTGCTATATTCAAAACTTCTGAATTCCGAACTCCCGAAATACTTAAAGTTAATACAACGTTTTTAAAAAATGATTAATTAAGACATAAAAGTGATTAATTAAAGATTAAATCCTCCGCGAATTCGGACTTCGGGAGATGTCCACCCTGTCACATCCAAAACTTCTAAACACAAACCGTTGAAGTATTAATGACATTTATGATTGATTAAGGTTAATTATTTCAAATAAAGATTGTGAATCTCCAGGTAATGAATTCCATTAAGTTTAATAAATTCTTCATCAATAGAGTTATACGAAGATCGATAGACTTTTTGAATAAAGCACTTCGAATTTAAAAATCTTTTTTACCATTTGCAATTAGTAGTTTTTTATTCAGTGTAGAGCTTACAGACTTCTCTTGTCACAGGTAAGCTAATTATGTTTCCTTGAGGATTATGGCGCCACGAAAAGATGCAAAGAATCTTGATGCATCGGGTGATGATTCAAATCCAAACGCAGATGTTCTATCAGACACAACTCTGCGAGTTGCAGACGCCATTAAAACTTGGAAGCAGGTGTTCGATATCTTGGAGCATGAGATTATTAACTATCCAGATGACTATGTCGAGGAAGACGATGAGTCTTTTGCAGCTAATCTTAGATTTGTAGCACAGTCGGAACTGCATAAGATCATTGCACAACCCAGAATTATACCCTACAATGATATGATAAATTGGGCTTTGGAACATGTCGACATCCAAACCAGGAGTGTCATCAACCACCAATAGGGCATCATCGGCTCTTTCCGACCAGAAAACCTACAAGTAATGTACAAGATTTCCTCTACCCCTAAATACACTTACAATGTCGCATTTCTTCTAGATTTTGAGAGAAGGGAATGCACTTAATATAGTAAAAATGGTCATGATATAGTCAAGACCTGGTGGGGACATCCGAAAAAATTCAGAGCAGACACTCATGGTATGCACACAACGGTATCTTTAGACGCTCATATGTTGTATATAGCCATGATGTTTTGTCGCATGTTTAGAAAGAAGAACCCTACACATTTATCAATTGAGTGGGTAGCAATCATGAATGAAGTAGCTGAGGGTTATACCTTCAATTGGGCTAAAATGCTATCTGATAATTTGGCCAAGGAAATCACTAAGTATAAATTAGAAAAATCAAAAGGGCATCCTGCCCCTTTTTACATGTCAGCATATGTTATGGATGCCATTTGTTTCATGACCCCTTTTCCCCTGATGAACTAGAGTTGGAACCCGGCCAATTCTAAGCCAATTCATTTCTACCACTCCAAATTATGGGAGGAAAATGCCAAATATTTCTTTTACGAAATCTGTCACAACATTGTGGTACATGTTCACATAGCTATCTATGGTCACCCGCCGCCCCGAATTTCAGAAAGGATTATGGGGAACTTAGGCACACTTGCAGACTAGTTCATTGAGGAGAATTTCTCCTATATCAGAGTATTTGGTTGTTATGTTCCTCCTCATGCCCTCCCGCAGTTTTTACCTGACAGGTTGGTATGCAGAGAAGTGGCATACCAAACAGTAGTGGGAGGTATCAACAAAGAATTGAAAGCAGCTCAGAAAAAGGTTTGGCCAACTTTTCCCGTTCAAGTTGGCATGTTCACATTATTAGATTTCGGTCATTCTAAAGTCGAGGCCGCAGCCCTGGAAGATGTCAAATTAGTTGGCATCGAATTCAAGAAGCATGATCCACATAAGATAGTGGAAAATCATTTGGCTCAGTTTAACATGAAGCGATACATCCATGAGAATTCTCCTTATGACGAGATGTCAAGGGGAGTTAGATCTTATGAGGAAGTTCAAAGTAGATTCCAGACTCTGCCTCCTGACCAACAAGTTGGTTTCCTCAGCTTTCAAAAGCACAGACAAAACAGTTTGCCAAAGATATTGCAAGGAGAATCAAAACCCATGCCTTCTTTACAGGAAGCTAGACCCACATGATCTGAGCCGAGTTGCTCCGCTAAGCACAAAGTTGAAGAAGTCCCAAAAGGCCCAGAAGGGTTATTTCAAGAAATAAGAGCATCATTGTCAGGATTGAATGATCCACAAGTGTTAGCTCAGTTCGAAGCCTTCATGAATCTGGGACAAGTTGTTCCTCATTCAACACCAGCTACTCCTGCTGGCACCACGAATACAACAGGACAAGAACGTTCCACCGAAATTATTTCTCCTATTACATCATTAACCCCTTTACATACTAGCTTCGGAAATCCTAGTTCCGAACTCACTTTTGTAAGTGATCTTACTCCTATATTTCCCGAAAAGATGCCTCCCTCAAATTTCTTTTTCAGCAAGAAGCGAAAATCTATTGTAAAAAGATAATCTCACCAAAAATGTGGAGTTGTCACTAAAAGGCAAAGATTGGTGTATGATGGGAAAAACCAAGATGGTCCTGAGTTTGCGAAAGAAGTTGCAGGTTCATTAGGGGATTTTTCCAGTGCCAATCAATGGTCAGTGGACAATTTAACCGAACAACTGCGACAAAAATGCCTCTTGGTAGAGCAATTGCAGAATGAGATATATAGTATAGAGAAGACGGTTAGAAGCAAGATGAACCAAGACATTGAACAAATCAGGGCTAGTCATCAGCATCAAATTAAGCAGTTACAGGATAACCTTAAGCTTCTCTACCGGAGTTCACATACCAACCAAGGTTTGATCACTCAACGTGACGATTTGATTGAGCAGTTGCAGGCCAGATTGACCCTAACAAAGAACACAACGATAGATATGACGGCCTTCAAAACACAAGCATCAGAAATCAATGAGAAGTTGGAAGTTGCCCAACAAGAGCTCTATCAAAAAGTAGATGTTATTCAGAAATGCTATCAGGCAGTAGACCTTTCCCCAAAAAATATTTATGTCAAGGAAAAAGAGGCCTGCGCAACCTGGTCTAAGTTTCAAGAGGTTTTCATATGGAAGAAAAAAGCCAATACCCATGGTCTTCCCCTTCTCTCTCATTCTGAACAAGAAAGAGGCGAAATGGCCCTAAAAGCCCGGGAAACAAATCTGGAAGAAGGCAAGAAACTTGCCAAAGATGTAAAAGAGGCTTGTCTAGAGGCATTATATTCAATAAACAAAAGGTTGATTCAGTGCAAAGGGAATAATATCTTAGAGGCCTTGGGGAAGATTGAGATAGAAATGAACCCGCAAATTTCCAGAAGGAACAAGGAAAATACTCAGGCAACCATCCAAGAGATGAGCCGGATTTATTTACTTAAAATCAATGAATGGTTGGTTAATTCAAGTTCACAATATTAGGTCACAGTCCAAGAAGTGAACATAATCGAGGAGAAGTTGCCCCAAATATAGAAGAAGATGTTTGCCTTTGAATTAAATGAAAGGATTGAGCCTTCAAGATTCGTGGTAGCATTGATGGACAGGTGCATCCAATGCATTGAACATGGAAAAGCGAGTATAGCTGGGAGCAAATGAAAGAGCATGTACAATTTCCACTTTTTCCACCCACTCTACCTTTTTCCCTCCAACCGTCACTTACCTCGTCTATCCCTACCACCTGCATTCTTGCATCCACTCATCCCACCTTATTGGACACTTGTTCCCCCATCATCCTTTTCGTGAACAATTACTCTTCCCTGTAACTGTTAGCAATTCCATAACGAGCCAACGATGAGCCACTCATCTAATTATCCCCCACCCTGTCTTCAACTGCAATTCTTTATCCCAGTGTACTCATCCGAAGAGACAGATGGCAACGAGATCAAATGGCAAAGACAGTAAGCCAAATGATTATGGTGGCCTTAATGGACATGTGTACCCGGCTTGAAGATCAAAGGAAAAAGAGCGCATCTACAAGCAGACAAAGAGACAAAGGAAGCGCCAGCAAAATTCAACAATATTTGCATACTATTATTTTATTCGGATGTATTCTATTTTTAGTCATATATTGTGGGAAGTCCAACGGTTTTCAGTTGTGACAAATTTTGTATAAATAGATAGATTTAGGATATATTCGAGGCTTCTTCTTGCCAAATGTAAAAGAGAAACTTTTTTGAGAATTAATACAAGTGTAGACAAAGATTCTAAGTTTCGTTCAATTTGAGTTATGTGTTTCCTCTGTGTTTCCATTTCTCTGAATTTCTTTCTGTAATTCTTGAAGAGTGAATGATTGCAATTTAGTATTACATCTAATGTGATCATATTATATCAACAGTTCATTTAGTAAACAACTTTTCCTCTGTTATTACTGTGAGTAAAACAAGACCGATGATCTGTGTGAATTACTGCATTTTTATATCTTGTTCAAGGGTGCATCTTCTACTTTTCTTCTACTGCAAACAAGGTGAGACTTATCTGTAATTGATACTTGACTTTGTTTTAACAGTTTTGTAAATCATTTCTACATCATTTGACATTATAATGGCGACTCAGATAACGAGATACAACCTATGTATTGTCTTATTATTAATTTCATTTAAAGATTATTTCTTAGAAAACTGAAGGTAGAAAAAGCACTTACAAAATACTTCATTTTAAAACCTTTGATGCTTGACATTATTCTTTGAGCCTTAGAATCAATCTCAGGAACAACAGTGCTCATGTACATTGTTCTTTCTATTTGAGGTTCCGCAATTACTTGAACAATCCTCGCTCGCAATCTACAAGCAGGAATTTATCTCGAAGCTTCACAACCATCTTACTTTAGCATTGAATTTTCTCTTTACCCTTTCAAATTTACTCTATTGCACGAAATCCCACCATATGGCAACGTGTTCGTTCAACTTTGTACACGGAAATTTTGTCCTTTGAGGGACATTCATTCTCTTGTAGTGATTTGTTTTTCATAGACAACCAATCGATGTTTCTTCCCTTAGGCTTGCATTATAACAAGAAACCTCAACCTTTTCTCTCCTTTAGTTTTTCAAAAATCTCATTGTGCTACAATGTCTCCATTTTCAGCCTCTTTTTCTTCTTCCTCTTCGAGTTTAGAGTCATTCTCTTCAAATTCTTTAAATTCTTATTTGTTCTCCAACTCTTTAATTCTTCTTTGTAGCACCTGTAATTCCTTGTTCACAATTGTCCTTTCATTGCTTCTTGTCATTTCTACTTTCTCTCACTCACAACAAAGAGGTCATTTTCTCTGATCCTTCTCTTTCTCATTTCTATCATAGAGCTTCCCAAGCCTCACACTCATACCAAATGGTGTAGTAGATAGTGTAATGGTCTTGATTCTCCAAT
>SNQJ01S0029727.1:85884-97140 GCA_010110895.2 Picea sitchensis | reverse complement strand
AACCGGGAAAACCAACATATTCTATATTCATTCATAGTGATACATTGTTTCCAATACAATATACATATAGGAGCCATCGACATCCAAAACCCTAACCCAATGAACTGGATTAGTCAACAACCCTAATTCCTTAACTGGAAATAGAAAACCATCCACAAAAACCATGAGCGGAAAAACCTCTTAACAATGGACACAAAAATTGAGGCAACATGAAAAATGAAGCAAAAATGCGACACGTTTCCCGAGGAAAAAAAAATTGTGTGATCATAACAGTGTTAATGCACCGGATCCCATCAGGAGTTCGGAGTTAAGCATGCTTGGGATAGGGTAGTATTGGGATGGGTGACCTCTCAGGAAGTCCTAGTGTTGCACCCTTCCCCCTTTTTTGCATGGCTCTGTGGGGGGAGGGAGTCGCGGCGAGCTTAGTGACGGATCCGCACGCTGCCCTGATTCTCCCGGATGATGTGGAAATAGATTGTGTGGGAATTTGGAGGCTACCACACAGTTCCAAAGGGGATAGATCCGTTGTCAACACCGCCTGAGGGTGGGCAGAACTCCGACGCACCGAGGCGGTGTCTACATCGTTCTACGCAGCGCTGTCGGTGGTCGCGGAACTTATGAATTTTTGTCCATCTTCTTCCTTTTTCTTTTCTTGTTTCGTCCCTCATTGCTTTTTTTTTTCTTTTGAGCGAGAGGCATTGGTCCAGGGACCCAAGTTACAAAATCCGGCATCGACCGAGTAGTTGCAGATTCATCCCACTCTATGCAGCATCGTCGAGGAGAGGAGAGCAAACGTTGGGTCAGTCCATTTTGGATCGAGCGTTTCTAGTGGCCCCCCTCCCCTCCCCCATGGCCCCGTGATGTCCATTGAAGAGGGGGAGGATGCGTTATCCTTGTGGGTGCGGTCATACCAGCGTTAATGCACCTGATCCCATCAGAACTCCGCAGATAAACATGCTTGGGATATAGTACTGGGATGGGTGACCTCCCGTGAAGTCCTAGTGTTGCACCCTCCCCCCTTTTTGCATGGCTCCATGGGGAGGGAGAGACATGGCGATATTGGCACAGGATCGAGCTCTTTTATCCCTCGCCCACAACCTGCTGATGTCCATGGAAGAGGGGGACGAGGAGTGATCCTTACGGGTGCGATCATACCATCATTAATGAATCGGATCCCATTAGAACTCTGCAGTTAAGCGCGCTTGGGCTAGAGTAGTATCGGGATAGGTGGCCTCCCCGTAAGTCCTAGTGTTTCACCCTCCCCCCTTTTTTGCATGGCTCCGTGGGGGGAGGGAGCCGTGACGAGATTGTGACGGATCCGGACGCTGCCCTAATTCTCCCAGATTCTGTGGAACCACACTGCGTGAGCATTCAGAGGCTTCCACCTTCAGAGGGGACTGATCGGTTATCCACACCGACTGAGGGCGGGAAGAACTTTGGCGCATCGAGGCAGTGTCTACACCGATATACGCAACGTCGTCGATGGTCATGGAACTTATGTCTTTTTGTCCATCTTCTTCCTTTTTCTTTTCTTGTTTCATCCTGCGGTGCTTTTCTTTTTGCTTCCGGGCGAGAGGCGTTTCTCCGGGGGCCCAAGTTGCGAAATCCGATACCATCACGAGTAGTCGCAGATTCATCCCGCTCCGTACAGCGCCACCGAGGAGAGGAGAGAAAACATTGGGCTGGTCTATTTTGGATTGAGCACTTCTCGTGGCCTCCCTCCACTCCCCCATGGCTTGGTGATGTCCATTGAAGAGGGGGAGGGGGCGTGATCCTTGCGGGTGCAATCATACCAACATTAATGAACCGAATCCCATCAGAACTCCGCATTTAAGCATGCTTGGGCTAAAGTAGTATTGGGATGGGTGACCTCCCGGGAAGTCCTAGTGTTGCACTCTCTCCTTTTTTTTGCATGGCTCCGTGGGGGGAGGGAGTCGCGATGGATCCACACGCTACCCCAATTCTCCTGGATGTTGTGGAACCGTACTACGTGGGCATCCGAAGGCTTCCACGTGGCACTAGAGGGGACAGATCGGTTGTCAACACCGCCTGAGGGCAGGCAGAACTTTGGTGCACCGAGAAGATGTCTACACCAGCGTTAATGCATCGGATCCTATCAGAACTCCGTAGATAAGCGTGCTTGGGCCAGAGTAGTAATGGGATGGGGGACCTCCCGGGTAGTCCTAGTGTTGCACCCTTCCCCATTTTTGCACGGCTTCGTGGGGAGGGAGGAAGGGAGCCGCGACAATATTAGCGATGGATCGAGCACTTTTAAACCTCCCCCACGTCCCAGTGATGTCCATTGAAGAGGGGGAGGGGGCATGATCCTTGCGGGTGCGATCATACCAGCGTTAATGCACCGGATCCCATCAGAAATTTGAGGTTAAGTGCACTTGGGCTAGAGTAGTACTGGGATGGGTGACCTCCCAGGAAGTCCTAGTAATGCACCCTCCCCCCTTTTTTGAACGGCTCCATGGGGGGAGGGAGCCGTAGTGAGTTTCGTGACGGATCTGCGCACTGCCCTAATTCTCCCGGATGCTGTAGAACTGGACTACATGGGCATCTGGAGGCTTCCATGCAGTGTCGGAGGGGACATATCAGTTGTCAACATCACCCGAGGGTGGGCAGAACTCCGGCGCACCGAAGCAATGTCAGTGGCTACAACACTTATGCCTTTTTTTCCATCTTCTTCCTTTTTCTTTTCTTGTTTAATCCCGTGTTGCTTTTCTTTTTGCCTCTAGGCAAGAGGCGTTGATCCAGGGGCCCAAGTTTCAGAATCCAACACCAACCCTAGTAGTCGTAGATTCATCCCGCTCTGTGCAGCACCGCCGAGGAGAGGAGAGAAAACGTTGGGTCTGTCCGTTTCGGATCAAGCACTTCTAATGGCCCCCCTCCCCTCCCCCATGGCCCAGGGATGTCCATTGAAGAGGGGGAGGGGGCGTGATCCTTGCAGGTGCAATCATACTAGCGTTAATGCACTGGATCCCATCAAAACTCAGTAGTTAAGCGCATTTGGGCTAGAGTAGTACTGGGATTGGTGAACTCCCGTAAAGTCTTAGTGTTGCACCCTCCCCCCTTTTTTGCATGGCTTCGTCTGCGGAGGGAGCCGCGTCGAACTTCATGATGGATCTGCATGTTGCCTAGATTCTCTCGAATGAAATAGAATCAGACTGTGTGGGCATCCAGAGGCTTCCACGTGGCACCAGAGGGGACATATCGGTTGTCAACACTGCTCGAGGGTGGGTGGAACTTCAGCGCACCGAGGCGGTGTCTAGAGTAGTACTGGGATGGGTGACCTCCAGGGAAGTCTAAGTGTTGCACCCTCCCCCCTTTTTGAACAGCTCTGTGGGGAGGGAGGGATGGAGGGAGCCGTGATGAACTTTGCGATGGATCGATCACTTTTATCCTATGACCATGGCTCGATGATGTCCATTGAAGAGGGGGAGGGGGTGTGATCCTTGTGCGTGTGATCATACCAATGTTAATGCATCGAATCCCATAAAAACTCCACAGTTAAGCGCACTTGGGCTAGAGTAGTACTAGTATGGGTGACCTCCTGGGATGTCCTAGTGTTGCATCCTCCCCCCTTTTTTCACAGCTTTGTGGTGAGGGAGGGAGGGAGGGAGCCACAACAAAATTTGTGATGCATCGAGCGCTTTTATCCCTCCCCAATGACCCAATGATGTCTATTGAAGAGGGGGATGGGGTGTGATCCTTGTGGTTGTGATCATACCAACGTTAATGCACCAAATCCCATCAGAACTCTGCAGCTAAGCATGATTGCGCTATAGTAGTACTGGGATGGGTGACCTCCTAGGAAGTCCTAGTGTTTCACCCTCCCCCCTTTTTTGCACGGCTCCGTGGGGGGAGGGAGTCGCGACGAGCTACGTGACAGATCCACATGTTGCCTTGATTCTCCTGGATGATGCAGAATCAGATTGCATGGGCATGCGGAGGCTTCCACGCGGTGCCGGAGGGGACAAATTGGTTGTCAACATCGCCCGAGGACGAGAAGAACTCCAACGCACCGAGGCAGTGTCTACACTGCTCTATGAAGAGTCATCAGTGGCTGCATAACTTACGCCTTTTTGTGCATATTCTTCCTTTTGCTTTTCTTATTTCGCCTCGCATTGATTTTCTTTTTTCTCCTGGGCAAGAGGCGTTGCTCTGGGGGCCCAAGTTGCAGAAACTGACACCGAACTGAGTAGTTGTAGATTCATCCCGCTCTGTGTGGCACCATCGAGGAGAGGAGAGAAAATGATTGGTCAGTCTGTTTCATATCGAGCACTTTTAGTGGCCCCCCTCCCCTCCCCCATGGCCTAGTGATGTCCATTGAAGAGGGGAATGGGGTGTGATCCTTGCGGGTGCGATCATACCGACGTTAATGCACCGGATCATATCAGAACTTCGTAGTTAAGCACGCTTGGGCTGGAGTAGTACTGGGATAGGTGACCTCCCCCAAAGTCCTAGTGTTGCACCCTCCCACCTTTTTGCACGGCTCTGTGGGGAGGGAGGGAGTCGCGGTGAGCTTCGCGATGGATAGAGCTCTTTTAGCACTCTCCCACAACCTGGTGTATCCATTGAAGAGGGGGAGGGGGTGTGATCCTTTCGAGTGCGATCATACCAACATTAATTCATCGGATCCTATCAGAACTCAATAGTTAAGCGCGCTTGGGCTAGAGTAGTAATGGGATGGGTAACCTCCCAGGTTGTCCTAGTGTTGCACCCTTCCCCCTTTTTGCACGACTTCGTGGGGAGGGAGGAAGGGGGCCACGATGATATTAGCGATGGATCGAGCACTTTTAGACCTCCCCTACGTCCCGGTGATGTCCATTGAAGAGGGGGAGGGGGCATGATCCTTGCGGGTGCGATCATACCAGCGTTAATGCACCGGATTCCATCAGAACTTTGCAGTTAAGCGCGCTTGGGCTAGAGTAGTACTCGGATGGGTGACCACCTAGGAAGTCCTAGTGTTGCAACCTCCCCCTTTTTTTGCATAGATCCATGGGGGGAGGGAGCCACAGCGAGTTTCGTGATGGATCCACCCACTTCCCTGATTCTCCCAGATGCTACAGAACTGGACTGCATGGGCATCCGGAGGCTTCCACACGGTGTTAGAGGGGAAAGATCAGTTGTCAACATCGCTCGAGGGTGAGCAGAACTCTGGCGCATCGAGGTAGTGTCGGTGGCTACATAACTTATGCCTTTTTGTCCATCTTCTTCCTTTTTCTTTTCTTGTTTCATCCCGCGTTGCTTTTATTTTTTCTTCTGGGCGAGAGGCATTGCTTTGGGGGCCAAAGTTGTGGAATCTTGCACCGACCTGAGTAGTCACAGATTCATTCCGCTCTATGCAGCGCTGTCGAGGAGAGGAGAGAAAACGTTGGGTCGGTCCGTTTTGGATCAAGCACTTCTAGTGGCCCCCCTCCCCTCCCCCACAGTCCAGTGATGTCCATTGAAGAGGGGGAGGGGCCATGATCCTTACGGGTGCAATCATACCAGCGTTAATGCACTGGATCCTATCAAAACTCCATAGTTAAGCGTGTTTGGGCTAGAGTAGTACCGGGATGGGTGAACTCCTGTAAAGTCTTAGTGTTGCACCTTCCCCCCTTTTTCGCACGGCTTCATCGGGGAAGGGAGCCGTGTCGAGCTTCGTGACGGATCCGCATGATGCCTCGATTCTCTTGAATGCAATGGAACTGGACTACATGGGCATACAGAGGCTTCCACGCGGTTCCATAGGGGATAGATTGGTTGTCAACACCGCCCGAGGGTGGGTGGAACTTCATCACACCAAGGTAGTGTCTAGAGTAGTACTAGAATGGGTGGCTTCCCGGGAAGTCCTAGTGTTGCACCCTCTCCCTTTTTTGCATGGATCTGTGGGGAGGGTGGGACGGAGGGAGTTGCGACAAACTTCACGATGGATCAAGCACTTTTATCCCACCCCCATGGCCCGATGATGTCCATTGAAGAGGGGGAGGGGGTGTGATCCTTGTGGGTGCAATCATACCAGCATTAATGCACCAAATCCCATCAGAAATCCATAGTTAAGTGCTTTTGGGATAGAGTAGTACTGGTATGGGTGACCTCCCAAGATGTCCTAGTGTTTCACCCTCCCCCCTTTTTGCATAGCTCCATGGGGAGGGAGGGAGGGAGTCGTGGCGAACTTTGCGATGGATCGAGAACTTTTAGCCCTCCCGGATGACCTGGTGATGTCTATTGAAGAGGGGGAGGGGGTGTGATCCTTGTGGCTATGATCATACCAGCGTTAATGCACTGAATCCCATTAGAACTCTGCAGTTAAGCATGCTTGTGCTATAGTAGTGCTAGAATGGGTGACCTCCTGGGAAGTCCTAGTGTTGCACCCTCCCCCCATTTTTTGCACGGCTTCGTGGGGGGAGGGAGTCCTGACGTGCTTCATGAAAAATCGCACGTTACCCTGATTCTCCCAGATGCTGTGGAACCAGAATGCGTGGGCATACAGAGGCTTCTGTGGGGCACCAGAGGGGACAGATCAGTTGTCAACATCACCCAAGGGTGGGCAGAAATCTGGGACACAGAGGTAGTGTTTGCACCGCTCTACGCAGCACCGTCGGTGGCCATAGAACTTATGCCTTTTTGCCCATCTTTTTCCTTTTTATTTTCTTGTTCTGTCCCGCGTTGCTTTTCTTTTTGCTTCCAGGCGAGAGGCGTCGCTCTGGGGGCCTAAGTTACGGAATCCAACATCGGCCCGATTAGTCACAGATTCATCCCGCTCCATGCAGAGCCGTCAAGGAGAGGAGAGAAAAGGTTGGGTTGGTCCGTTTCGGATCAAGCACTCCAAGTGTCCCCCCTCCCCTCCCTCACGACCCGGTGATGTCCATTGAAGAGGGCGAGGGGGCGTGATCCTTGCGAGTGTGATTATAACAACGTTCATGCACTGGATCCCATCAGAACTCCATAGTTAAGCGCGCTTGGGCTAGAGTAGTACTGGGATGACTGACCTCCCGGGAAGTCCTAGTGTTGCAACCTCCCCCCCTTTTTGCACAACTTCATGGGGGGGAGGGAGCCACAGTGAGCTTCGTGACGGATCCGCACGTCGCCCTGATTCTCCCAGACTGCGTGGGCATCTGGAGGCTTCCACACATTGTTGGAGGGGACAGATTCGTTATCAATAGTGCCCAAGGGCGGGCAGAACTTCAACACACCGAGGAAGTGTCTACACCGCTCTACGTAGCGTCGTCGGTTGCCGCAAAACTTATGCCTTTTTGTCCCTCTTCTACCTTTTTATTTTCTTGTTTCATCCTGCGTTCCTTTTATTTTTTCTTCTGGGCGAGAGGCGTTGCTCCAGGGGCCCAAGTTGTGGAATCCAACACCAACCTGAGTAGTCGCAGATTCATCCTGCTTCGTGCAGCGCCACGGGGGAGAGGAGAGAAAGCATTGGGTCAGTCTGTTTCGGATCGAGCATTCCTAGTAGCCCCCCTCCCCTCCCCCATGGCCTGGTGATGTCCATTCCATTGAAGAGTAGGAGGGGGTGTCATCCTTGCGGGTGCGATCATACCAGCATTATTGCATGAGTTCTGATCATAACGTTGGAGTTAAGTGCGCTTGGGCTAGAGTAGTAATGGGATGGGTGACCTCCCCAGAATTCCTAGTGTTGTATCCTCCCCCCTTTTTTTCATGGCTTTGTGGGGGGAGGGAGTCATGGCGAGATTCGTGACGGATCCGCACACTTCCCCGGTTCTCTTAGATGATGCAGAACCAGACTATGTGGGCATCGGGAGGCTTCCATGCGGCGCCAGAGGGGATAGATCCATTGTCAACATTGCCCGAGGGTGGGAAGAACTCCGACACACCGAGGTGGTGTCTACACTGCTCTAAGCAGTGTCGTCGGTGGTCACGCAACTTATGCCTTTTTGTCCATCTTCTTCCATTTTATTTTCTTGTTTCATCCTGCGTTTATTTTAATTTTTCTTCCTGGAAAGAGGAGTTGCTTTGGGGGCCCAAGTTGTGGAATCTGACACCAACCCAGGTAGTCGCAGATTCATTCCGCTCTCTGCAGCACTGCCGAGGAGAGGAGAGAAAACGTTGGGTCAGTTTTTTTGGATCGAGCGCTCCTAGTGGCCCCCCTCCCCTCCCCCATGATCCGATGATCTCCATTGAAGAGGGGTAGGGGGTGTGATCTTTGCTGGTGTGATCATACGAGCGTTAATGCACCGGATCCCATCATAAATTCGCATTTAAGCGTGTTTGAGCTAAAGTAGTACTGGGATGGGTGACCTCCCAAGAAGTCCTAGTGTTGCACCCTCCCTCCTTTTTCCACGACTTCGTAGGGAGGGAGGGAGGGAGGGAGTCACGAGAAACTTCACGATGTATCGAGCGCTTTTATCCCTCCCCTGTGGCTCGATGATGTCCATTGCAGAGGGGGAGGGGGCATGATCCTTGCGGGTGCAATCATATCAGCGATAATGCATCGGATCCCATCAGAACTACGCAGTTAAGCGCACTTCAGATAGATTTGTACTGGGATGGGTGACCTTTCGGGAAGTCCTAGTGTTGCACCCTCTCCCCTTTTTGCATGGCTCCATGGGGAGGGAGGGACGGAGTCAAAACGTGCTTCACGATGGATCGGGTGCTTTTAGCCCTCCCCTACGACCCGATGATGTCCATTGAAGAGGGGGAGGGGGCATGATTCTTGTGGGTGCGATAATACTAGCGTTAATACACTGGTTCCCGTAAGAACTTTGCAGTTAAGCACGCTTGAGTTAGAGTAGTACTGGGATGGGTGACCTCCCAGGAAGTCCTAGTGTTGCATCCTCCCCCCTTTTATGCATGGCTTCGTGGGGGGAGGGAGCCACATCAAGCTTAGTGACAGATCTGCACGCTGCCCCTATTCTCCCAGATGCTACAGATCCAAATTTCGTGGGCATCTGAAGGCTTGCACACGGCGTCAAAGGGGACATATCGGTTTTCAACACCACCTGAGGGTGGGTGGAACTTCGATGCACCGAGGAGGTGTCTACACCGCTCTACGCAACGTCATTGAGGGCTGCAGAACTTACGACTTTTTTTCCATCTTCTTCCTTTTTATTTACTTGTTTCGTCCCGCATTGCTTTTATTTTTTCTTCTTGGTGAGAGGCGTTGCTCCTGGGGCCCAAGTTGCGGAATCTGGCATTGGCCCGAGTAGTCGCAGATTCATCCTACTCTGTGCAGCGTCGCTGAGGAGAGGAGAGAAAACACTGGGTCGGTCTATTTTGGATAGAGTGCTCCTAGTGGCCCCCCTCCCCTCCCCCACAGCCCGATGATGTCCATTGAAGAGGGGGGGGGGGTGTGATCCTTGCGGGTGTGATCATACCAATGTTAATGCACTGAATCCCATCAGAACTCCACAGTTAAGCACACGTGGGATAGAGTAGTACTGGGATCGGTGACCTTTCGAGAAGTCTTAGTGTTGCACCCTCCTCCCTTTTTGCATGGCTCCATGAAGAGGGAGGGAGGGAGCTGTGGCGAGCTTCGTGATGGATCGAGCACTTTTGTCCCTCCCCCATGGCCCGGTGATGTCCATTGAAGAGGGGGAGGGGGAGTGATCCTTGCGGGTGCGATTATACCAGCGTTAATTCACTGGATCCCATCAAAACTCTGCAGTTAAGCACATTTGTGCTAGAGTACTACTGGGATGGGTGACCTCCCAGGAAGTCTTAGTGTTGCACCCTCCCCCCTTTTTTTCACGGCTTTGTGGGGGGAGGGAGTCGCGGTGAGCTTCGTGGAGAATCCGCACGCTGCCCCTATTCTCTCGTATGTTGTGGAACCAGACTGCATGGGCATCCAGAGGCTTCCACATAGCGTCGGAGGGGACAATTTTTTTGTCAACACTGCTCAAGGGTAGGCCGAAATCCGACGCACCGAGGCAGTGTCTACACCGCTCTACGCAACATCATCGGTGGTTGTGGAACTTACGCCTTTTTTCCATCTTCTTCCTTTTTATTTTCTTGTTTCATCCCGCATTGATTTTCTTTTTTCTTCCGGGCGAGAGGCATTTCTCTGGGGGCCCAAGTTGCGGAATCCAATGCCAGCCCAAGTAGTCGCAGATTCATCCCGCTTTGTGCAGCGTGCCTAGGAGAGGAGAGAAAATGTTGGGTCAGTTTGTTTCGGATCGAGCGCTCTTAGTGCCCCCCCTCTCCTCCCCCACGACCCGATGATGTCCATTGAAGAGGGGGAGAGGGTGTGATCTTTGCGGGTGTGATCATACTAGCGTTAATGCATCAGATCCCATCAAAACTCCACACTTAAGCTCGCTTGGGCTAGAGTATTATTGGGATGGGTGACCTCCTGGGAAGTCCTAGTGTTTCACCCTGCCCACTTTTTTGCACGGCTTTGTGGGGGGAGGGATCCATGGCGAGCTTCATGACGGATCTGCACGTTGCCCTGATTCTCCCGGATGATGTGGAACCAGACTACGTAGGCATCCTGAGGCTTCCATGCAGCACCACTGGGGACATATCAGTTATCAAAACCCACCCGAAGGCAGGCGGAACTCCAATGAAACGAGGTGGTGTCTACATCGCTCTACGTAGCATCGTCAGTGGCCACAAAACTTACTCCTTTTTGTCCATCTTCTTCCTTTCTCTTTTCTTGTTTCATCCCACGTTGCTTTTCTTTTTTCTTTCGGGTGAGAGGCCTTGCTCTAAGGGCCCAAGTTGCGGAATCTGATACCGACCCAAGTAGTCACAGATTCATCCCGCTCCGTGCAGCGACGCTGAGGAGAGTAGAGAAAATGATGGGTCGATTCGTTTCGAATCGAGCTTTCCTAGAGGCCCCTCTCCCCTCCACCAAGGCCCAGTGATGTCCATTGAAGAGGGGGAGGGGGCATGATCCTTGCGGGTGCGATCATACCAGTGTTAATGCATCGAATTCCATCAAAACTCTGTAGTTAAGCATGCTTGGGCTAGAGTAGTTATGGGATGGGTGACCTCCCGGAAGGTCCTAGTGTTGCACCCTCCCCCCTTTTTAAACGACTCTGTGGGGAGGGAGGGAGGCATTCGAGGCGAGCTTCACGATGGATCGAGGACTTTTACCCCACCCCCATGGCTCGATGATGTCCATTGAAGAGGGGGAGGTGGCATGATCCTTGTGGGTGCGATCATACCAGCATTAATGCATCGGATCCCATCAGAACTCAGCAGTTAAGTGCGCTTGGGTTAGAGTAGTACTGAGATGGGTGACCTCCCGGGAAGTCCTAGTGTTGCACCCCCCCTCCCTTTTTTGCACAGCTTCGTGGG
>SNQJ01S0029727.1:56128-85417 GCA_010110895.2 Picea sitchensis | reverse complement strand
TTGTTTCATCCTGCGTAACTTTTATTTTTTCTTCTGGGCAAGAAACGTTGCTCCGGGGGCCCAAGTTGCGGAATTTGACACCGGCCCGAGTAGTCACAGATTCATCTTTCTCCGTGCAGCGCCACCGAGGAGATGAGAACAAATGTTGGGTCGGTCCGTTTTGGATCGAGTGCTCCTAGTGGCCCCCCTTCCCTCCCCCACGACCCACTGATGTCCATTAAAGAGGGGGAGGGGGCATGATCCTTGTGGGTGTGATCATACCAGTGTCAATGCACCAGATCTCATCAGAACTCTGCAACTAAGCATGCTTGGGATAGAGTGGTATTGGGATGGGTGACCTCCCAGGAAGTCCTAGTGTTGCACCCTCCCCCCTTTTTGCACGGCTCTATGGGGATGGAGGGAGGGATCCGTGGTGAGATTCACGATGGATATTTCACTTTTATCCCTCTCCCATGGCCCGGTGATGTCCATTGAAGAGGGGGAGGGGGCGTGATCCTTGCGGGTCCGATCATACCAGCGTTAATGCACCGGATCCCATCAGAACTCCGTAGTTAAGCACGCTCGGGTTAGAGTAGTACTGGGATGGGAGACCTCTCGGGAAGTCCTAGTTTTGCACCCTCCCCCCCGTTTTGCACGTCTTTGTGGGGGGAGGGAGACGTGACGAGCTTCATGACAGAACCACATGCTGCCCCGATTCTTTCGGATGCTGCAGAACCGGACTGCGTGGGCATCCAGAGGCTTCCACGCGACACCAAAGGGGACAAATCGATTTTCAACACCGCCCGAGGGCGGGCAGAACTCTAACACATCGAGGCAATGTCTACACCACTCTATGCAGCGTCATTGGTGGCCACAGAACTTACACCTTTTTGTCCATCTTCTTCCTTGTTCTTTTTTTGTTTCGTCCCTCATTTATTTTCTTTTTTCTTCTGGGCAAGAGGCATTTCTCCGACGACCCAAGTTGCAGAATCTAGCATTGACCCAATTAGTCGCAGATACATCCCACTCCATGCAGCGCCGTCGAGGAGATGAGAGCAAACATCAGGTCGGTCCATTTCGAATCGAGTGCTCCTAGTGGCCCCCCTCCCCTCCCCCATGACCTAGTGATGTCCATTGAAGAGGGGGAGGGGGCGTGATCCTTGTGGGTGCGATCATACTAGCGTTAATTCACTGGATCCCATTAGAACTCTGCAGTAAAGTGCATTTGGGCTAGAGTAGTACCGGGATGGGTGACCTCCCAGGAAGTCCTAGTGTTGCACCCTCCCCCCTTTTTTTCACTGCTCTGTGGGGGGTGGGAGTCGCGGCGAGCTTCGTGACATATTTGCATGCTACCCTGATTCTCCTGGATGCTGTTGAACTGGACTACATGGGCATATAGAGGCTTCCACGCAATGCCGAAGGGGACAAATAAGTTGTCAACACCGCGTGAGGGCGAGCAGAACTCTGATGCACCGAGGCGGTGTCTACACTGCTCTATGCAGTTCTGTCGATGGTCGCAGGACTTACACCTTTTTTTCCATCTTCTTCCTTGTTTTTTTCTTGTTTCGTCTCGCGTTGCTGAATCCGACATCGACTCGAGTAGTTGCAGATTCATCCCGCTCCGTGCAGCGCCACCGAGGAGAGGAGAGAAAATGATGGGTCATTCTGTTTCAGTTCGAGTGCTCCTAGTGGCCCCCCTCCCCTCCCCGACGTCTCGGTGATGTCCATTGAAGAGGGGGAGGGGGCGTGATCCTTGCGTGTGTGATCATACCAACATTAATGCATTGGACCGCATCAGAACTCTGGAGCACCGAGACGGTGTCTAGACCGCTTTAATCAGCATCGTCGAGGGTCGTGGAACTTATGACTTTTTTTCCATCTTCTTCTTTTTTCTTTTCTTGTTATGTCCAATGTTGCTTTTATTTTTTCTTTCGGGCGAGAGGCATTGCTCTTGGGGCCCAAGTTTTAGAATCCGGCATCGGCCCAAGTAGTTGCAGATTCATCCCGCTTCGTGTAGTGCCACCGAGGTGAGCAGAGAAAACATTGGGTCAGTCCGTTTCAGATCGAGTGCTCCTAGTGGCCCCCCTCCCCTCCCCCAAGGACCAGTGATATCCATTAAAGAGGGGGCGGGGGCGTGATCCTTGCAGGTGCGATCATACCAATGTTAATGCACTGGATCCCATCAGAACTCTTTAGTTAAGAGCACTTGGGCTAGAGTAGTACTTGGATGGGTGACCTCCAGGGAAGTCTTAGTGTTGCACCCTCCCCACTTTTTGCATGGCTCCATGGGGAGGGATGGAGGGAGCCGCGACGAGATTCATAATGAATCGAGTGATTTTATCCCACCTCCATGGCCTGGTGATGTCCATTGAAGAGGGGAAAGGGGTGTGATCCTTGCAAGTGCGATCATACCAGCGCTAATGCACGGATTCCATCATAATTCAGTAGTTAAGCACACTTGGTCTAGAGTAGTACTGGGATGGGTGACCTTCCAGGAAGTCCTAGTGTTGCACCCTCCCCCCTTTTTTGCATGGATCCGTGGGGGGAGGGAGTCATGGCAAGATTCGTGACAGATCTGCACGCTGCCCCAATTCTCCTGGATGCTACGGAACTAAACTTCATGGGAAACAAGAGGCTTCCAAGTGGCGTCGAAGGGGACAGATCGGTTGTCAACACCACTGGAGGGTGGGCAGAACTCCGATGCACCGAGGTGGTGTCTACACCGCTCTACGCAGCACCGTCGGTGGTCACAAAACTTATGCCTTTTTTCCATCTTCTTCCTTTTTCTTTTCTTGTTTTGTCCCACATTGCTTTTCTTTTTTATTCTGGGTGCTCCGAGGGCCCAAGTTGTGTAATCCGGCACTGACCCGAATAGTCAATGGAGCTTTGTGAATCCTTTTTTAGTAGCAACCTCCAACAGGGTACATAGTGCTCTAAATTCTGATTTATTATGTGTACCGCTCCCAGGATCATAGCGAACTTGAATAAAAAATTTATGCTTTAGATAAATAACAACCCTTGCCCCGCAAACTGGTGGGCTCCTTTGACATGCTCTATCAAAGAAGCCCCAAGGAATTCCAGAGTCCAACTTAGGCATGGAAGGTAATCTTGGATCTTTAATTTTTAGATCTATCATAAATTCTTTGGACAAGTTCAGAATGATGTCTGTTGTTACTTCAAGAGGAATGTCTTTGTCTTTAAATATTCTTCATTTTCGAGCCCACCAGATGCTTGAAACTAGAAAACTTGGCATTCCTTCAAATCTCTTTACTATCTTGTTTGCCATCCAATCCTTCATGCATTCTTCTAAGCAAGTTTTGGTCCAAGAAGATGTAGGATTTAGCTCCTTATGGGCAATCCTTGAAACCTGCTCTGCATACACACATTCAATAAAAGTGTGAGAGGATGTTTCCTTGTGACATTTGCACAAAACACATCGACTAGGTCCCACCCATTTTCTTTTGCATCCCACTTCCCAGGATAGGAGTTTATTGTTCAAGGCTAGCCAAAGCGTAATCGTGTTTTTCAATGGAGCATGGAGTTTCCAAAGTGGTCCCCACGACCACTTTTTCTCCCTAAAGAACCGAGAATCCATCCACGTTTTATAACCCAATTTTGTCGTGAAATCAACTTTTTTGGGATTCTTAGAGCAACAAAGTTTGTCCAGCTCCTCATCCTGGAGAAAAATTTAGTTAGAAACCAACTGACCAATAAACCTATACTATTCACCTGCCTCCGCTTCAACAAATCCCAAGGAGGTAGTTGACCGCCAACTTGATCTTCCACTTGCCTGTGGCACTTGATCTCTAGAGCCAACTAAAGTGAAAATGTTCTTTGAATGTAGGGCATGTTGGATGTTTTATGGAAAAAAAAAATCATCACCAACACCCATCCATGGGTCCTCACCAATCCTCACTAAACGACCTCTCCTATTTTTCAAACCATCCAATGATTGACTAAAGGAAAGGTCGAAATCAGATCCTTCCAAACAATTGACCCTTGGAAGATATTAAGGGAAAACAAAACCAATTATCCACTGAGACACCATTGAAATATTTGGATTTAATTACTCTTCCCCATAATGAGCTTCTCTTTGAGAGATGTTAGAGGTAATTCTTGCAGGGAGGGACTATGTGAAAATGAAAAAAAAATTAAGGCCCCATCCTTCGAGGTCCTTTAGAAGTGACACTTTATCCTAATTTACCAAAGGGATACCCCCTGATCAACACGATATTGACCATAAAAATTGAAAGATTACTTTTCTTGTTTTAGACAAAATACCTTTTGGGATTGCAACAATTGAGGCCCAATACACATGGATGCTTTCAATTATGTATTTAAATATAACCAACCTGCAACCTATTTAAAGCATATGGTTGACCCACATTGAGACGCGTTTCTCAACCTTTGTAACTATCCAAATCCAACCTCCATACGTGTAACTATAGGGTTTTAAGTGAAACCCCAAATATTTAAACCCATTCTCCAACTACTTCACCTAAAAGGGAAGATTACTTTTGATTGTCCTAAAAACATTGTCCATATTTGAGATGTAATAAAGATTGGATTTATCATAATTTACCATCATACTTGTAGCCTTTCAATAGAGATAAAGAACACCTTTAAGAGCCAACATATATGATTCTTCTCCTCTAGCAAAGCAAAGGATATCATCTATGAATAGGACATGGGAGATAGTTTCATGATAACAAACTTTTAAACATCTAATTTTTCCCTCCCTCCTGGCCTCCATCATAAGCTTGCTAAGAGCTTCCGCAATAATGAGAAAAAGGAAAGGGGAAAGAGTACAACCTTGTCTCATCCCTTGGGACACCCAAAAAAACCTTGATGGGGAACCATTTATGAGAACAACAAAAGAGGTAGACTAAATGCATCCTACAATCCTATTTACCACAGGGAGAACCATTCCCATTTTAATGAGGACTAAACAAAGGAAATTCTAGCTGACACGGTGTTGGTGCTACACACGGTTTGTAAGACCCACGGTTTGAGTTATCTTTGACCAACAAAACCCACTAGACACTGTCTCTTTCATCATCACCTGCTTGCACATATGAAGTCTCACCCGAGGTATCTATTGGGACTGCAAGAACGAAATTTCTATAGTAGTGAGGGAATGGAAGGTGACCAATATATTCATTCTTACTTATTAGTTATGTGCACCTAAATATGTTGTTATCCTTATGATTTATTACTCTATTTTATTCCTCTATCTATGCATTGTACTCCTAGATGTGCCTCAATTGCGCACTCCCTAGTCTTCCTTCTTCTTCTGCGCACCTCTATTGCACACTTCTTCTATACTTAGGATTTTTACCAAAATTGTATCCCAAAACTTCCTGTCCAACATACCCCCAAAACTCACTTTTGGCTCCTCCTGATCCACTCAGGCTTGTTTCCTTCTCCTCCATTCCTCAATGAATTTTTGGGATACTTCCTTTGCTATCTCCACTTCTTTGAGTATTGATGCCTATGTTTTTGCGATCTCTTCGCCTCCCTAAGCAGTCAAGGTTGCAAGTTTCTCTTCTACTTCATAGGTTTCTTTCTTTATGTTTCCCTATGCAGTGGCTAGTTCTTTGATTACCCTCACTGCTTATTCTTGCATTAGTCCTAGGTGTTGTTGAAGGATCTTATGTTGGTCCCTCATTTTCTCCACTTCCAAGTATGACTGCCTCTGAGCCAAAATTGTTGTCATATGTTCAGCTGGTGGAAGTGTAGTGGTCCTCTCTGAAGCTTGTTGTTCCTTTTCTTGTGCTTCTCTTAACTTGGCCTCGATAACCTTCAAATTTGGATCCTCCACTAAGTCGGTCCAGATCTGCATGCTCTCCTCATAGAGTTTGGCACACTCTTCTTCTATCTTCTTAATGTTAGCGACTATTTTCATCGTCATTATCTCTCTTCCTTCTCTGACTTTTGATGGCGTACCTGGCTCACTACGCAATTGTAGATCTTCTATCTATGATCAAATCCCTTGATGACTTTGTCGATCTTTGAAACTTGTTCTTCCATAGTAGATTCTACTACTATGGGGACTTCCGGAATGGCCTTGTATAGTTTTTTGACAGCTTCTTGTGTTTTCTATGCTATACTTTCAAAATCGTCCTTTTCCTGGATGGATTTATTTACCCTTTCCTCGGCCTCATTTTTTTCCTTCATGAATTCCTCCACTCGTCCTTCAACTTCCTTCTTTTGTTGGAGTGCAATTTCATATTTATACTATAACTGGGCTCTTCTGTCCATCATTTTTATCATCTCTTGTGTTGTTTCATCACCTCAGCTCTTAATCTCTTGTAATAAGCCTATTTGCAAATCTTGTAAACTTTGTATCGACATCCTCGATACCACTATGTTCAGGTGTCCTAGTGAATTTACATGTTATTTTAATTCGAACATTGTAAATTCAATTGCATCTTTCTCAATCTGGAGTGTTTGATGCCTATATGCTAACTGCGTTAATATTGGATGCACACTCTCTGCTTCCTTTCCTAGGATTATGGACGGTCCTTCCTCGGTCCTGCTCTCTTTTTCTAGGCTAGCAGATGTTAAGAGTTGTTGGACTGTTGCTAACTGATACTACACTCTCTGTTGTTTCTCTTCTTACTTCTTGGTTGCTTCCTCCATGATTTATTCTGTGGCATCCCATACTTGGTAGCCTATGTGGTCCATATCATCTTTAGTCAAAGTATATACTAGATTTTCTCTATGCGCTTTAGTCTTTTTGTGCGCCCCACCTGTCAATTCTTTCCACTTATCCTTTCATTTTACTCCTGTTGTGGGGACTGTCTATTGAACTTATTTTGTGGATGGGCCATGCATGTCTTCTACGCCATTTTTTTGCTCGTTCCCCTACCGATCATTTGGTTCCTCATCACTCTTATCTTTATCTTCTTCCTCCTCTGGGTGCCCTATTTTCTCTGGTGTGATTTTCCACTCCTCTTCCGAGTCATTCACAATTATGCATATGTCTTCTGGTGTCAACCTATAGTTGGTTGGAAACCAACGACACGTTGGGTCCTTCTTTTCCTGCACATACATGTGGTGCATGACTTATTTGAAATGCACAATATCCTTATATTTTTTCACCATCTCTACTGATATATGCGGTGTGTGTGCAACTAGATACATGATATTTTCAAAGTATACAAAAAATGTGGCCTCAATGTCCTATTGTCCTCTCTTAATTTCCATATGCCATAATTTGGCATACCTCCCAACCATATTACCTCTGTCATATGTCCCCATGTGTTGATAGTAGCCTGGTTCCTGCCATCCGACCAGTGCAATTAAAATCAACAACCATGCATAGTGAAATTATGTACCCTTTTCCTGGGCCTCAATACAATCTTGCAGAAATCAGTTCACCAAGAAGGTGGCCCAATTCATTTTAACCCCTTTGACACATATTTATGCAGTTGCAATGACTGCAGATGGTACTTTGTCCTTCCTACATTTTCGCAACAACTTACAGGGCAGTACATGCGTTGCAAACTGAACATTGGTGTCACTGATGTTTTTAACATCCAGCTCCCTTTTTCACCTGAATGTCTGAAAATTTTCCTTCATCGATTCTGAGAGGGCCCTCTCTCCTGTCTTGTTGAAAAAAATGGTTGAATCCTCATCGGCTTTTGGGATCCTTGTAATTCACGCAATCAACGTGGTATCAATTGACACTGGGGGGTCAAGCCACAATGTCCCCCCATGGACGTAGCTGAGCGGTAGCTTCACACGTGCATTAATTTCTAGACTGCATCTAAAGTGTGGGATCTCCAACATGTTCAATATGCCCGCCTTCTCCAACCCTATTTCCCACACTTGTGGCTCCATCACTATCGTTTTGCGAGCACACTAAAATAAGGACAACCCTTAGTATTTAGGTAATTGATATGCCAGTAAGAAATTACTCAATCATCTTGAGAAGAGACTGGCAATCCTTAACGGGTGGATACCTCTCACTCGAAGAAACACATTTATCCATTCCTCGGAACAATAAAAACATTATAGTCCTTAGAGAGGGAAGGATTTCACCTTACATAGAGAGTGTCCCACAACCTAATGTAAAATATATTGAAGAGGACCTAGGAGTGTATTCCATCTTTGTTGAGGAGGATAACATTCCCTTGGAAAAAAATGATTTAGATGATGGTATGTGGCACATGCACTTTGATGGTTCATGCTCTAATTAAGGTAACGAAGCTAGAATTATCTTGATTTCTCCTGTAGGAAAAATCCATAACTTTTCTTATAGGTTGGAGTTTGCTTGCACGAACAATGTCACTAAATTTAAAGCTTTATTATTAGGAATTGAAAATGCCTATAATCTTGGTTGTGGTCACCTTTTAGTCTTTGGGGACTCCGAGCTTGTTGTGAATCTCGTATGTAAGATTTACTCCCCTAGCAACAAGTTGATGAAATGATACACCCAAACTATTTGGGCGCTTATCTCGAACCTTTTATCTTTCAACATTACTCATGTTAAGAGGGAATTGAACTCAATGACTGATTGGTTAGCTATTTTTGTAGCCTCTCCTAATCGACAACTTTTGCCTCACAGACCTGATTGTAATTTCCAATCTCTATATCGCCCACATATCCCCGACAATATAGAATCTTGGCAGGTTTTCCCTAACGGTGAGAGAATTTGTTCTTTCATTCAAAACTAACCTCTTAAGCGTAAGGGAATTATATCCATAGAAGACAACATGATTACTAAGAGCCTGAATCCTCTAGAGAGTTCGTTTTCATTGAGTGATGTAGGCAATAAAGAGAAACAAAAAGAAGAGGATTCAAGTAGGAAGGTGGGTGAAACCATCTCCTTGAGCATTGGGGCACCCGAATCTTCAAAGAATGTTAAAATAGGTGCCCAACGTTCTAATAAATAAGAAATGAAGTTTGCCAAGCTACTTGGTGGATTTCAAGATGTTTTTTCTTGGTCTTATGAGGATCTTCGTGGTTTTGATCCTGGTATTATACAACATGCTATCCCCATCAAGGAAGGCATGAAACCAATTAGACAGAAACAAAGACCTATTAACTTTGCATTTAAAGAAACTTTTCAAAGGGGGTTGGAAAAATTCTTAAAGGCTGGGATCATTTTTACGGTCAAGTACCCTGAATGGGTTTCCAATTAGGGACCTGTTCTGAATGCCACTGATCATATTAGAACCTGCATTAATTTTCACACATTCAGTCAGGATATTATGAAAAATCCTTTCCCTCCTCTAAATATGGAAATGTTTCTACAACAGGTTGTAAGGTCACAGATGAGGCCCTTACTTGACCATTTTTTGGGTTACAGTCAAATCAAGGAAAAAGGGGTAGATGGTCAAAAACTACTCTTATCACTAATTGGGGTACCATGACTTATAAATGCCTGCTTTCTGGATTACCTGATGCAAGTACTGGTTTTAAAATACCTATATGAACAACTCTTGACGAATAGATCAATATCCATATCCATCTTGATGATCTAATTGTATACGTTAAAGGGATGATAATTACCTCAGAGTTCTAAGCATTATTTCTGGGTCCTTTCAAAATTTCTTTTGTCATGGATACTAACTCTTACATTCTAAAGGATTTATAGGAGCAATTGTTTTCCTACAACACTAACGGTTCTCACTTGAAACATTACGTGGGACAAACGTGAAAATTTCTAACGTTGTTTGGATTTTCTGTATACTAGTAACCTAGCTCTGCTTTCAATTTTACACTATTTTCTTTTCTTCTTTACAATAGTTTGACTTATGCTTTCTATTTTAAAACATTTCCTACCGCTTTTACATTTCTGTCATTTTATTGTTGTTGTTTTAATTTTTTGCAATTTTACTTTTGTCATGATTTTGTTGCTTACCATCTTTTAGTTAATTTGGTCAAAATAAGATGTTGGATGAGTTCTGCCACAGTGTCACTCCTGCGAGATGTTGTTGGTCAATAGAAATCAAGCTTACACAACTGTCACGATGTTTCCCCTGAAAAGCAAAATTGAAATTGTTATCTGCTTCCACTACTGTCTAAAAAATTTATTTGGGTTATCTTCCGCTTCTGCTTTCCTTTTCTTCATCCATTTGAGAATTTAAGAGCGCAAGTCCATAAATTTTCTCCTTGAAGTTAAGAGCCGATCCCAGTTGAACGATTATGCACACAGTGGTAAAACCCCTCATACTTAACACTTTTCATGGGTTATTCCTGAATTCCCTGTCATTTTTCCATTAAATCCGCTCACTTCCCCTTGTTGCATAATCTTCCTGGTTATATCTTCTTGACCTGCAAAACCATGAGTTTTGAGTTCTAATCTGTTGAAAACAAATTTCTCTTTGGAGCAGCCAGTTTGTTGACGATTAAAATCGCAACGAGGATTTTCCCCGCAAAGTATTGCTAAAGACTATTATTATAAGCTAACAAGATATATAATACTAGTAGGTGGGACCCCCTTGTAGATTGGGAGATCAATTCTGGTTCTTATTTCATTTTTATGGTGTTGTTCGACATTGCTTACAGGGTTCTACATGATTGATGAAATCTTGGTTTTATTGGCAATCGATAATGCCTATTATGTGTTGGTTCTAATTACGACAAATGAATGAGGATAAAGCATGTTATGTGTTGTTTATGTTGCTCTGAGCTCTAATTTCATGTTACGATGGCCTATGATTATCCATTGTTACCCTTGCTATCTGTTCTTGGATTCATTACTGTGACACCTGCACAAGAGGCATGTTAGTAATGAAACATAAGAGCAGTTGAAAAGAGATAAAAAGCAATATAAACAAAATACAAAAGGAAGAAACTATACTACACTAATATGCTACACTATATGGATTGGAATTAAAAGGATGGTTGTTAGTCCTAGATAACGGGGTTAGTGGCTATACGATTTATTGAGTTATATGGAAACACATGTGATATGAGTTATAGTATGGTTGGCAGTGATTAATGTGACATAGGGTGGCGCTTTTGGAAAATAGTGGATGTTGGTTTCGATGCATGGTTTAACTGAATGAATTAATGGAATAATGGGCTAGTGTGTACTATGGAATTGAATGAATGGAGGATGGAGGCGACGTGCATTTACTTCACGTCACTCCATACCCCTCCCATTGGACTTCACCCTGGCTTGGTTATTTTTCAATTGTGTTCGTTGTGGTTAAGCTCTGATTTTCAAGTAGAGGAAGAACTGCTCGGCCAAGCTCATGGTTTTAAGGTTTTCTCGGTTACAGGTATGCGTTTTGCCATCCATGAACCCGCTCTAGTTATGAAATAGATATTGGCTCGGTGATGTATGGGTCTGTGTTTTTCTTAAGACCGACAATTGTGTAAAATTGTGATATTTTTCTGAAATGAATGGTTGGTGTGGTTTTCATCGCAATAATGTTTGAAGTCACACTTTCATTTATCATTTTGAGTGTTAGAAGCCATGAAGGCTCTCTGTCATCCTTATTGGTCTTGGTTGAAGGGATTCATTCGGTCTAGATTCACTGGCTGTCTCCATGCATTCTTATCACCATACCCAGTCATTTTGTTGTTATGGGGTTGCTGGGTTTGAAACACCTTGTGTCACAGCGTATCGTTTCACTTGGGTATGGGCTCGTTCATGTTACTAATGTTTGCACAGTGGGTTATGATGGTTGTTATGCCAAAGGGATTGCTTAAGGTTGATTTCTATTTCTTGGCTCTATTTTGTCTCAACATTCTTTGGTTGATTGGGAAAACCATGAGGGTTGTACCCTGCATGTTCTAAGTGTTGTTACAGGACCAAAATGAAGCCTTTGCTCCTCTATTCATAGTCTCTCCTATCTCGTGAATTGTCATCATGTATGCGAAGTTATTGGTGGTATACCCTATGTGTGCACCATTGGTCTCATAGGTTCTCACCTGATGTTGGGGGTTTACTCCAATCTCCCTGTGTTGGTCCATAGAGTGAACTCTTGATTTCTCAAGCCCGATTTTTTATAGAGGGAACCGTTATGTCCTGTCGGGTATACTGTTGATTGTTATGAGTTGGTGGTGTATTACCGACAGCGTTCGATTACTGGCTCATCTCTATTGATTATGTTGACAATGGTGTTGGTTTTGGTATTTAGTCACTGCATTGGTTATTATGACAATCGAATTGATAAGCTCAACATGGTTAATTGGTTGATTGGAGAAATGGGATTGAATACATAGTCGTTGTCTCTTACATTGTAATTATTGAATTGTTAACCCAACATTAGTTTATAATTGATTAAGTCACCACATGCTTCGTGCGTGATGCATTGGTGTGTGTGGGCTTCCTACAACATGTTATGTTGATTTGATGGTTGTTGTGACTGTGTGTTTTAAATTTCCAAGTGGGAGTATTGCAATCGTAATAGTTGTGGCGTGGCCATCCACTATGTATGTTATGGATATTGTTTGATTACGCCATCAGAGATGGGCACGGATTTTATAACAACATGGTTTTGTTGCAATCCGATTGAATTGAGAAGTGGATTTAGGCATACTGTCGTTGTTTCCTTGTATTGGATTGATAGCTCAACGTCATTTGATGTTTAGATCCAGAGTAAATAGACATTTATAGTCGCAGTAACGCTCTTGCGTTTTGTTGACTGGTCTGTGTATCATGCAACATCATATAATTCGAAGTAGTGATTGGTGTGCATTTAAATGGCAAGTCAAGGTTATTCAATTTGATATATGGATGATTGTTGTTGACTGTCCACTGTGTATAGTTGATATCAGAGATGAGAACAGATTTCGTGACAGTATGGTCTCATTACAACTTAATTGTTAAACATAATTAAGGAATAAAATTGGGCATGATTTTTGTGTCTGGTTTGATGAATGAAATAATTCATGGATAGTGGTTGATGTTCTTTTGCTTAATAGAGAGGAATTAAGTGTATGTTTATTCATTTGGGAATTGTTTTAAAACATTAAATGGACAAATGAGAAGAAACAAAACTCTTCTACAGGTTGTTGTGGAATGCATATTGTCTTGTTTTGGTGACACTGTGTTAAATATTTGATTACGAACAGTGAGCAAGTTAATGCACATAATTGATTGAATTATACACGGTAGTTGTTCATTTGATCACAATGATTGTTTGGTTGGTGTTGGATCTTTTACGTTTGAGATAGAATGATTTTATGGATTACTTAATTAATTTTATGAACAATATCCTCTCTTTCCCTACCATTATTTCGTTTTTCGCTAATTACAACCCCCTCGCCTTCTCACATTCATTTTTCACTCCTTGTTCTTAAAATTTAATTACAGTTAAGAGAATTTTGTATTGAAACAATTTGAAATCGCAGTTTCTTAGTTGGACCACAGTGATATATTCTTTGGTTTACATTACAGTTGATTGTTTCTTGTCTTTGAGCAGTAACCATGATTATTTTTCCCCTCATTTTAACATTTTTTTCACTCAATACAACCCCTCGCATATCCCAGAACCTTTGCTCACCCCCTTCTCATTGACAATAGTTAATCAATTTGTATGGATTGGATTGCATGAGCCTGATATGTTGTTGAGCCAAAAATTATTTCATTTTTTTGAGTTGTCATGTATGGTTGTTAAAAGAATTATTTTCTAATCAATCATGCATGGAGGAATGAGTTTTTTCAGCCGAGGTAGCCATGGTAGAGGTAAACAAGGAAGAGATAATTGGAATAGGGGCCCTAGAAGGCCTATATTCTCCATTCACTTTGATGTTGTCTCACAAGAGTTAGGCCAGTTATTTCAGGATGGATTTTTCAATTGGATTGGGCAAGGAGTGGTCCAACCTAGGCCTAAAAGGCCTCCCTTCCAAGCTCCACAAGCCCCTGGTATTCTCGTGCCCCCTCATGTCTCATTGCAACCCGAGGTTCCCAAAAATGACGGATGGCAAGAGATTGTCCACCCGACAGTCTCCCAACATCGTGGCTAGCCCAATTTATCCTTACCTTCTCCCTCACCTATCAATCAGATTTTCCAAGTTGTACCTGTCCACTCACTAGTTCAGTCCTCTCATGCTAGAAAAAGGTTGAAAACTGAAGCCCACCATGCCCCTGACAAAGGAAAAGCCACCGTTGCCCCTTCCTCACCCTCCAATGTCTCTGATAAATCTGTGTCTTCCCGGATGCATTTGAGGGACGATTGTTCTCAAGTAATCAGTGAGATTAGGCCTAAAGGCTCAACGTAGCCAAAGGCAAATTCAGAGAAATCAAAGGGTGACAGCAACAACCAAGGAAAGATTGCATCTCATAGTGGAAAATATGGTTTTTGAGTTTTATTTTATTTATTGTTGATGACAGTTGACTTCAGAAGTTTTGGACAACATGTTTTCTTTGGATGTATGATTAATATATTTTTGAAAATAATTTCAAATATCAATGAGATAAATTGTCAAATATGAATGTGATGATGGGAGTCACAAGGAGGGGTGTTTTGTTTAATTAACTAGTTATGTTATGATTGTTAAGAGCTACAGGGATTCACAACGGGTCCCACCTACTAGTTATTATTTATTTAAAACCCTTATTATGATTTATTACTTTTCCCCCCTAACTAAAAAGTTGGTTGAGTTAAGTAGTTTCAACTACTTCAACCAATTCTAATTTTCTTAAAGGAAAAAGGAAAGGGAGGAACATGAGGAGGATAGAAGGAGAAGTATACTAAGGTTTTCTCTTTGAGTTTGTGTTGAGATAGTTCAGTTTTCATTCATTCCTTAATTGATCATAATCCTAATTCTTTTTTATGATAGCAGGGTTTTATTGTAGGCAGCAAGATTCAGGGTTGAATTACATCATTCAGACACTTGTTTTTCAGAGGTGTTGATCTATCTTTGATACTCTGTGTAGACTTGTCTATTTGTGAATTAGTTTTCATGGTTGACAAAGGCTATTGTGCAGAGTCGAGTGGGAAGCAATCTGTGGCAAGTTGATCCAGCTTTTAGAGTTTAGTTTTTTATTTTCTGTTAGAGGTCCTTTTGTATGTTTCATCGGGGATGTCTAAGTTTGACTTTGGTCCAAAACTTCTTCACTAAATTTTGTAAGGAGAATGACTCTTTGATGAATTTGAATGAAATAAAGGATTTCTTTATGTCTCATCTGTCTTGATTATCATCTTGGTGTCTTTACTTCTATCTCTACATTTATTTCAGCAACTATTATATTCAAAAACTCATATAAATAATGAATTTTACAGCAAGATTTTATTTATAAAAGACTATCCTAAGCACTTGTAATCAATACTTGTGAGTTAGGATGTTATTTTTTATGGCTATAAACATAGGGTGACATTCCCATCTATTTTTTTTTAGCCAAGCAGAATCTGAAAATGCTTGAGTAAGATCATTTCATATCTTTTCCTCAACAGTGATGTTACCAGTGGGTATTTCCCATTTGTTGGTACATTGACTGGTGGCGTGTTATCCATCCTAGGTGGGATGTGATTTCTGTGGAAGTTGGCTTGTGAAGCCAAAGCCGAAGCTCTGGGTACTTCCTCAACCTTTGGTGTATCTACTAGTCATTTTGACTATTTTCATGTTGTTGTTGTTGGCGCTCCAATCTTTGGTGGGGCCATTTTTCTTATGTGTTTGGTTCCTTAACTATCTTTGTGTATGTTCTATAGTAGTTGTTTCTCGGCTTTGATGCACTCAGATTCACTCTGGTTTTCTCTGGTTTGCTCACTCTTGCATGCAACAATGATTTACGCTTAGTGACCCTCCATTGTTTTCGTGCCTCCTTGCCAACTGTTCATGTCTCATCCCGCCTTAACTAACTTGTTTAATCCGCCAACGAGGTTGAAAAATGTGACTTTATTACAAAATCCATCATGTGATTTTTCCCTCGTACTGCCAATTTGTCATGATTTCCAACAGATTTTTCCATTTAATATTATACGTCGTCCTTATTACTTGTCATTCCCGTTTTGTAGTCATCGTTTTCGTGCTTTAATTCTTCCAATCGTCTTGTTATTGCCAAATTGCGCAATTGTTCTTGATTTTGCATCTTTTTTCTTTGTAGTATTTTTCTTTTATGCATTATTTTTTGACTTGGCACAATTCTATCCTGATGCGTGATAACCATTCCTTCTGCGCAATCTCATATGCCTTGTACTCTATAATATTTTTATTTTTTCTATATCTACTTTTTATTTATTTCTCTATGTTTTTTCTTCCTACTATAGTACAACTACTATGATACATGTGTTCGAGCACAACCTAGATTACTGCACAGACTGTCGTTCGTCTCTGTAGAGTTTTAGTTGACTACCATTCACCATTCCTCCAAGTATTTCTCCATTCAAGGTTTCCAACTGCACAAAACCTATCTTCGTTACATGTTGAATCACATATGGTCCTAACCAGTGCATTTTAAAATTTCCTGGATGTTGCATGAACTTGTTGTCATAGAGTAATACCAAATCTCCTACTTGAAACTTTTTCTGTTTGATGTGTCGATCATGCCAAGCCTTCTCTCTTGCCTTCTGAACTTGCTGATGGAAACCTGTGTCAAAACGATCTTCCTCAAGGTGTACTAACTATTCCTATCTCTCCTCTACTGTGCTAGAGTCTGATAGATCAGCGATCACTGCAATGCATAGTCTAGGTAGAATAAACTCCATTGGCATCACTGCTTATTTCCCATAGACCAACCTGAAAGGTGTCTTCCCTGTCAAATATTTACTGGTAGTCCTGTAAGCCCATAATAATCTAGGAACTCTTAAGTCCCAATCACCTCTCCCTGTATTAAAATTTGTTTTCAAAGCATTCTCCATGATTTTATTGAAAGCTTACACTATTCCATTGGCCCGAGGATGATAAATAGTACTCTTCTGATGATGATTTTTAAACTCCTCAGTCAATGTTGCAATTTTCGTATTCAAAAAGTGGGTTCCTTGATCACTAAGTAATATGCACGGACATCCAAACCTTGTGACTACATTCTCAAACAAAAACCTCACAACATTCTCCATGGTGCAATCTGTAATTGGGGCTTCTTCTTCCCATCTTGTCAAATACTTCGTCGTAGTGATTATGTACCTTTCCCTTGATCTTCTTGCTTGTGGGTTGATTGGCCCTACAAATTCTATTTCCCATTTATCAAATGTTTGAAACGTAACTTGTGGATTTAAAGGCATTTCATCCCTCCTAGATGGCTTTTCCACTCTTTGACATAAATCACATGACTGACAGTATTTCTTAGCATCTTTGTGAAGTGTAGGCCACCAGAGCCCTGCGCACAAAACATTTTGTGTCATTTCTCTCCCTACATAACCTCCTCCTACAAACTCGTCATGTTCTTCTTCGAGTATCATTGGTCTTTTGTGTTCCAACACAGCATCTCAATATTCCATCTACACCCAACTTCTATAAATTTCCTGCAATCAACTAATAATATGATTCTTTCACTAACATTTGTTTCTTCTACACCACTGTCATCTCTGATGGAGCCATGCCTGTACTTAGAAAATGTACGATGTTCGAGAAGTAATCATCCACATCTTTACTGCAAATGGTTGTGCATCTGGTAAGTTGTCATCTAAATTGCTTGCATCTTCTCCTGATAGTATGTGCGATAGATGATCTGGCCCTGTATTCAACTTCCTGGGTTTCACCACAACTTCAAAATCATATTCCTGGAACAATAGTAGCCATATGCATATTCCCCTCCCCCCCCGAACAATGGCTTGTTTACTAGGTATTTTAATGCAGAATGGTTTGTATACATCTTAAAGTGAGACCCTGATAAATAATTTATATACTTTTGTAGTGCATAGAACATTGCCAATCCTTCTCGTTCCTTGGTAGTATAATTCTTGTTTGCTATGGACAACTTCCCACTTGCAAAAGCAATTGGGTGATCTATGTCTCCCTCCCCTGGTTGAGATAGTATTGCGCCCAACACTATGGACGATGCATCTACATGCACATGGAACTCTTTGTTCCAATCTAGAAAGATCAAAATCAATGTGGTCACTAGTTTTTTCTTTAAGGTGTCCAACCCCTTATGAAAGTCCTCATTCGATTGAAACTTTGCTTCCTTATTCAACAACTTTTCTATCAGTGTTGTGATCTGCGCATATTCTTTGATAAACTTTATGTAATATCATGTGTGACCCATAGTTTCCCTTAGTTGTCTGACATATGTAGGTAGTTCTAACTACAGAATTATTGCAATCTTGGTTGAATATACTAGTAATCCTTGCTTGCAAACTACGTGTCCAACAAAATTCCAAGCAGTGCAAAAAAAATACACTTCTTCAAGTTCAATGAAATTTGACAATGTCTACACATGTCCAACATCATCCTAAGTACTTCTATGTGATCCTTCAGTAGACTGAGCACAATCCAATCATCTAAGTATACTTCCATAAACTTATGAATAAATTCATTTAACGTTGTAACCACAACTCTGTAAAACACCGCAGGGGCATTCTTCAGTCCAAGTGGAATTATTGTATACTAATAACTCCCCCACTCTGTTCTGAACATAGCCTTGTGTCGGTCTTCCTGCACAATTTTTATCTGATGGTACCCCGAGAATCCATTTGTAAAAGAGTAAGTTTCTTGTCCTACAATGTTCTCCAGTACCTTATCTGTGAATGGTGTTGGGAATGGGTCATGTAAACACGCATAATTCAACTTTCTCAAATCCACCCAGATCATGATTCCTCTTGTCTTTTTGTTTTTCACTACCATTGGAATGATCCACTTAGATTCTTCTACCGGTTCAATGATTTATGCGTCCAACATCCTGTCTATTTCATATTTCACCTTCTCTTTGTACTTTGGATTTAAGTTGTAAGGTCATTTTCGTATGAGCTTAGCACCACATTTCAGTGGAATATTCATCTCATCTAAGTCTCCTGATATCCCCTTCATCTCTGAAAATTTCGTTGGGAATAAGTCTTGATATTCTCACAACAAGTTTGCAATCTTATCTACTCTCTCATTGCTCCAATAATCTCCTATCCGTACAAACTTCAGATTCTCTGTCGTTCCAATGTTTACCTTCCGCGTCTTTATGGGCTATGTGTAAGCAACCAACTCAATCCCTGGCCCTTCTACTACTCATTCTCCTTCTATTTCAGGTACTTGTACATTCCTAGGATCTTCTTCATCATGTTCTTACTTAGCCATGTTGTAGCACTCCAATAACTCGTGGATAGTTATATTGGCTTTATGCGCACTACATAGTGGTACCACCTCCATTGACCCTTCTTTTGAGAAGATATTGGTTCGAATAGACTGTAGCGCTGCATCTATTTTTGGAGATTCATGTTCAAATTTAAATGTGACTTCGAACCTATGAGCCAACTCTTCCCATCTTGTTGTCTCCCTATGCATTTTCAATTCCAAATACTAGTTATTCATAATTGTGTCGAGTGTGTGTATAAATTTGTGCGTCCATTTTTTTTTCGATACTGAACTCCATAAAGCCTTGCACTGCTCAACATGACCTGTTGGATCACTCTCTCTTGTATACTTATGCACAATGTTTTCTACCTCAATACCAAACCTTACTTGCATTAGTTTGTTGCATTGTGACCAGTCTTTCATCCCCTCTCTGTGTGCATCCCGCCACTTGGCTGGAGTCGCTTTTAGGACAAAATCTAGTGCCAACAACCTTTGTTGTTCGGGTACCTGCAACTCAAATGCATTTACAAACAAACTTATATCAATTAATCCATCATACATGGGTGGATCGCATAGCTTTGTTCCAATCCAGCCCAAGGATCGGGTTATGTGTGCACATCATCTAGTTGACACTTCATGCATCCTATACTACCAATGATATAGACCTTCCCCTGAATTTGATGCACACGATTTGATACTTCTCCAACTTAGTGCTCCATCTGCAATAGGGTTGACGTAATTATCCATATGTGCAATCATGTTATGTAATTTGTCAATGTCGTTTCCTCTTGTTGGCTCTATGCATCTCTTTCCTTCTGATGAGTCCAAGGGTGTAGTAACTTTCAACTCTCTAACTTCAAATATAATCTCCCTCCTCTTCAAGTTAATGAACTCCTAGTTATCAAAATCCCATTCCAGTTCCATCAGTGTTGGATATGGTTGATTGTCATCCACAATCTTAATAATCTCAAAGTCCGCCACACTGCACACCCCATCTATGTTCATAGGTACCCCTGTCAAATGACCAGTTGATACTATTTTTTGCTGATTCACGAGCCTTAACTAAACATTAGACCATACTAGCTTGGGTTTTCCCATCATCTCCCACGTATGCTTGGGTAAAAAATTCACATTGGAACCCAATTCCAAGATGACATTATCCACATCATACTCCCCAATTTGCGCACTAAATTTGAATTCTCCATTGGTTCTCTTCTTGTGTAGTACCTGATTCACCACCCTTTATGCGACATGAGTTTCCCTTCCTCATGTACACTGATCAATCATGTCATATAGTGTACTCAACTCCATCTCATATTTCATTAGCTCTACACAACTCCTCAAGAATTATGTTAGCATGCTTACCCTTCTAGTTGGTTTCTCTGGCACAACGTGATCTCCTACATGAGACAGAGATGATGTTGATGCTCCCCAATTCTTTCCAAGTACCTCTTTTCTTTCCCTCTGATATGTCTCCTTTTATTTCTAAGGATCAAAGGTTGGCATAGTCCCTATTGAATTCCTTACCCATTGCTCTATCTACTTCCCCCCATTCATCATATCAAATCCTATTCTAGCTCCTCCATGCGTAACAACTACTATTCTTGGTCCTTGATTGCGTTTTTCGGATGATATTTTCTACACATTCTGATTTAGATTTTGGTTCAAGTTTCCTATGACCTGCCATTTTTCAACTAGTTGAGGAAAATATTATGTCGCATGATCCAATGCTCTGCAGTATGTGCACGTTGTACACATATTTGGGCAGTCGCGGGCTAAGTGTCCATGTTGATTACAATTATAAAGTATTATCAGTCCTCTTCCTCCTTTACCAAAATTTTCTTTGCCTCGACCTCTACCGAAATTTCCTCTGATCCCTAGGGTAAAAAGTCTTTGATTATTGTATTTTTGACCCCCTCTATATGTCGCAACATTCTCCTCCTGAATCCTATACATATCTAAAGTATTCTCCCTCATCAAATTGAATTTGAGACAATCCTTATCTTCATGTCTGAATGCCTTGCAAAAGTTGCAAAACAAGTTCCTTGGTGTACTCTGATACTTCTGCAGTAATGGACATTCAGTTGGGTGATGGCTCCATTTATTACATATCTCCCAATACGCCCATCCTGGTAATGGATTCATCGCTCTAGTTTCCAAATACTGCGTGAATGTTGGGCATTAGTCCTCGTGGTGGCCTTCAATCCTACACTTGGCACACCAGAATTGCTCTTGTTTCTCCTTCCCTTTTTTAAGTGTTGTTAGTTGAATTGTCAATGCAACCAACTGCATCTGAACTTGTGCCATCCCCCCACTGTCTCCTACATGGGATGATTCCAATTTCATTGCAATTTCCAGTGCCTCGGGATATGATGCAACCTTATGTTGTATCAATGGTTGTGAATATGTGGTAGAAGTCCTACAATAAATTTTTCTTGATATTGTTGATCAGGGATATGAAAATATAGTCTACCCATGAGGTCCTTGAACCTCTAATCGAAGTCCCATACCGAATTTGTTTGCACCTGTTTAATCTCCTTCAGTTTTGTAATGTACTGCAATTCTGACTTTGGCTTCTTAAACTCTTTTAACAATGTTTGTCTTATCTCTGCTAATGTCATGTCCTATCCTATAGGCATGGTACTCTGAAACTTCATGTACCATACTAACACATGGCCTCTAAATGTCATCGCTAATTTCGCAATCTTCTAGGTCCTCTGACCCAACTCCCTGGAACTCAGGAAGTCTAAGGGTGTTGTCTACCCCTGCCATGTTTCTTTGTCTATTCCCTCCTCTTGGCGATATTGGTTGACTCTGAATCTGCACACTACTTCCATTGCTCTGATTGCTACTATTGTGTCCTCCCTTGCTAACTATAAGTTTTTTTGATAAGTCTTCAATTGTTATCTCTGATTGTGGTGATGCACACGGGGTCATGGATTCAACACAGGACTCAGTCTGAGTAGGACTTAATGGTTCTTCTATTACTGGATTGGATTGGAACTCCTCTTCCTCTCCTCTTATGTGTGATATATCCACAATTTTGATTATTGCACAAGGTCCTCTCCCGTTGGGCTCACTATGTGGCTCTCCTTTCCCAACCTTAGTCTTTCACCTCTTATACCTCCTTCCTCTGTGCAATCTCCAAACTCTTCTTCTTCCTCTGGTATACCTTCTTCAGCTCTTTGCATCCTCAGTCCCTCCCTTCCTTCTTCATCGCTTCCTCTCTCATCCTCAGACTATCCTCTTGTCATCCCCCAGTTCCCCTATGTGCGTGAACCCCCTTAGCTGTCGGATTGCATCATCATTACACACTTGTCACACAAAAACATATTTATCCACGTACCTAATGTTTTCATGAACTTTCCACGCAGACCTTTGAAAAAGTCCCTTTTTGCAACATCGTATGATTGGGTACAATCTACGACAAATTTTGTAATATATCCTCCTAATATGGTATCCAACCAGAAATAAATTGCACGAGTAGTTGGGTTACTTACATAATTCAACTGTATTACCAACTCATGAGGCCAATTCCTCGACGTTGTAGTTATGTACCTTCTAGTATTCTCCACTAATCACTCTAGCCACTCAGCCAGAATAATTGGAAATTCACCAAAGAAAATTTCATGCAGTTTTGTATACACATGCCTTTGCATCCATTATTTGTCACTCATTCAAGGGTTTGTGTTTTCTTTTCGAGAAAAATCTCGTTCCTTCCATTCCAACCATTCTGAGATCTCTTTCTTAGTCGGACTCCAAAACATTCCCTTAATCATAGAATCTGGGTCCCGACAACAGAACCATTTTTTGGTGCTACGCGCGGTTTGTAAGACCCTAGGTTCAAGTTATCTTTGACCAACGAAACCCACCAAACACTAGCCCTTTTGGAATCACCTTCTTGCACAGATGAAGTCTCACCCGAGGTATCTATTGGGACTACAAGAACTAGGTTTCTGTAGTAGTGAGGGAATGGAAGGTGACCAATATATTCATTCTTACTTATTAGTTATGTGCACCTAAATATGTCTTTATCCTTCAAGAGATATTTAGAGAGTTCAAGTTCATATTACCATTATGTTCCCAATTACAACATAACTCACTACTTTAACAATCATGATTATTGCCCCATGTATACCCATAAGATGAATCTACTCTAACATGCATCCAAACATATTCCATAAACAATCACACAAAAGATAGTGAACACAAGATTTAATGTGGTTCACCCAACTCTGGGATACATCCACAACGGTTGGATTCTTTATTATGTGTTTGGTAATTGCTTCAGGCTTGCGCATTGCGCTTACAAAGATATGTCATGGTTATCTTTCTCTTCTCCTAGCCTAGTCGTTCTACAGTGCAGGCCTCTCTATCTCTGCATCATCTCTTTCATTTAGACATCGATTCCTATCTTCAATGGAATAGAACAAAACCATACAATACTTAGCAGAGAACTCAACCCTCTGGAACCCCTATTCTCCCGACTTGTTACATATTTATACATACAATATAGGGCTCAAAACCCTACTTGGTTCCTCCCAAAACCCTATTACAATGCATGACTACTCCAGTTAACTGGTTGTTCGACTGTTTTTACTTGCTTTTTCGTCTGCATGTTGCTTTTGTATTTTGACTGCTTGTTCTTCCTTCTTTTGTGCATCCTTCCATATTTAGAATGTCAAGATTTTATCCTTCCTTTTCGTCTTCTTCCTTCTCTAGATTTATTCTCTACTTTATTCCTCTATTTTATTCCTCTATCTACACACTGTCCTCCTAGATGTGCCTCAATTGTGCACTCCCTAGTCTTCCTTCTTCTTCTGTGCACCTCTGCTGCACACTTCTTCTATACTTAGGATTTTTACCAAAACTGTATCCCAAGACTGCCTGTCCAACACATGGTCATAAGCCTTGGACAAGTCATGGAAATCACTTTCGCAATTAATTTGTAGATTACATTGCAACACGATATAGGCCTATAGTCTCCAAAGGTTACTCTGTCTTGTTTTTTTGGGATCAGGGTGATGAATGTGGAATGGAAGGATCCCAACACTTTCCCAAATGCTTTGATTCTTTAACCACCTTCAAAAGGTATTCCTTAATGAGGTCATAGAATCCAACATAAAATTCAACTTGCATACCATCCATCCCCGAGCTCTTTCCTTTATGCATCGAGAAGAGAGCCTCTTGAACCTTCACTTCATAGAATTTCTCACAAATGGCTAGATTCTTATCCTTTGAGAATACATAAGGAAATTTGGATATGACTTGAAGAATTTCTTGAATGGGACAAACTTTGGGCTCCTAAAACATCAATTGAAAATATCGAGCCCCTTCCTCTACCTTTCCCTAGAAAGAACTAACCATAGAGCCATCCATACCTTGGATGTCCCAAATCGTGTTAATACCTTCATGGAAATTGGCATATTGATGGAAAAAATTAGAATTGTTGTTGCCTGCTTTTATCCATAATGCTCTACTTTTCAATCTCCAAGTTTGTTCATCCTTTGCCAATATCTCATTCCATACGGCTTCAGAATCCCTGAGTTGTTGAAGCTAAGGTTTAGATAGGGATTCCTCATCCATAAAAATATAGAGACAAAAAATAGTTTCCTCGGCCTCCTTTAGTTTATGCAAGGATTTCTTTGAGTAATATTTGAGTCATTTATTTGAGACCCTTTTTTTTTTTTTTAAATCCTGGATAGGTTTTGTGAAAATTACACCATATAGGATGTATCTGAGGAAGAATATAGATGCACCCAATTTGCAGCAACTAGAGAATGAAAATAATCCTCCTCCATCTAGATGGGATTAAATTTTAGTGGTGATGGCGATGACTCCCCCTCGAAGACATAGATAGAATAATAGGTCGATGGTCAGACAAGACACCTTCATAAGCCCACATCTTCGACAATAAATTTCCTTCAAATAGGGGTTCTGAGACGAGAAATCTATCGATACATTTAGCTACTGCGTCGTCATTTTTCCAAAAATCCCTCCAGGTTGGAACCAATTTTATATGATCCATATATACTAAGTGATATTTCTCAAGGAAGGACAAGAAATAACCTCCTTGCGGATCCTGCCTTGGATTTCTCCCCAGAATTCTTTGAGAGAAGTCAAAAAATTCAGAACACCTCCAACCATCGTGAAAGGATCATTAAAGAAGCCTGAATTCAACAAGCTTTCCTAGAACATAATTTTGTCCACATACGAGCCATATATATTTACCACATTAAATCTACTACCAATATCCTTGATCTCCAGGTTGAAAACAACGGCAGAGGGAACTGACGACAAAGAGAAGGATTTGTAGGTTGGACTCCACCTTGTTAATAAACCTCAAGACTGAATCAAAGCATCAACTGCACAAAATAAACCAACCTTTAAGCCAAGGCTCTAGAACAAATCTAGCTTTATAACCTTCATAGACGGTTTCTTGAATTAGAAAAATATCAGGCTTCTCGCTTTGAATGAGCCTTTTGAGGGGAAAATTTTTATGGCCACCCCCGACCCCTCAAGCATTAAAGGATATTATATCATAACAATGGTTTCTTAAGGGATTTCCTTTCTCTAAGGGCCCTGAAGATGGTATCTTGTTTCACTTTTCAAATGTTAAGAATAACACATTGTTGGGATTTAAGGAGGCGAGACTTCCTCCCAACGAGGTTTGGATGCAAGGGGTCAGGAGATAAACACCCAAAAGAGGAGGATTCCTCCTTCCCTCAAGGTCGTAGTCGCAATGCATATTCATTTTTGGGAGGAGGGGGAACAACTTCAATCTCGTCGATAGGGGAGGACTCGATAATAGCCACTTCAAAAAATCGTTCACCATTATCTTATGGAAAACTATCAAGGCTAGCAACGGGGAAGGGGATAGTGGAGGGGTTATCATTAGAACCTGAGTCATGGGCCAACTCTACGGGACATGTAGGGATAAGTTATGAGGGACAAAAAAAGGGGGTGGAATTATTAACATGGGAGAGAAAAACATGAAGAGGAACATTTGAAGGCTTACTAGTCAAGGTTTCATTTTGGGTTTGGTTATCTTTTGCGGGTTTCGAGCAAACTTCTTCCATAGCCTGGATCATTTCCTCATCATATGCCTTGGAGATTGGATTTTTTCTATTAGTGACCTGCAGACTCTTGGGTTTTCTGACCCATTTCCTTGTTGAAACACTCCTAATTGGAATAACCCTTTTACACTGGTTTTGAAGATGACCCACCTCATGACAAGAATAAAAACGAATCAAAAATCACCAATAATTGAATTTTTGGTGCCATATTTGCTCAGCAAAAACCAAATCAACATTACTCACCAACCCATCCCTTAGATCGACCTCCACCTTAACCCATTCCCACCTCCTGTCTTCCTTACACTCCCAATTGGGCTCCAGTCTTGAAAAAACCCCTATCTTATTGCCAATAGCTTCCAAGGCCTTCGACATCCAAAAAACTAATGAAAGGCTAGGTAAAATGGCCTAAACCTTCAAGACTGCTCAAATTTCTCAGACATGATCAAACCTTGGTTCCCAATTTCAGAACAGTAACCTAAAGGGTCCCCAATTCCAATTCTTTTGCAGTATTTTGACACAATCTTCTGGCGAGCGAAAAATAAACCCCATCCAACCTTGAATGAGAACATGGAAAACTTGAAAGCAACCCAGTACCGGCCTCCAACTATTCTCAATCCACCTTGACAAAACACCCTCCTTTGACGTTTTCCCATTAAAATTTCCCACCAATGTCGTTCCATAGAATCTCCCCACATTTGCAACCTCCAAGTCCTTGTCGATCACCATTTGCACCAAACCATAATGTTCCCTGATACACTTTTTCTTGGGTTTATGAGCAACCACTCTTTCCCCTGCCTTAAAACCTAAGTTAATCCCTTCCTCACATCTTTCTTTTGACGAATATGAGGAGGAGGAGCCTGAAACCTTTAGAGGAAAAATGGAGTTTGAATAATCTACTTGCATCGTTTGCTATGGTTGACTTTGGCATTAACACTAGGATTGACCTCCAAAGCGTCAGACAAGACATTCTCTACAAAGCCATTACTCCTGGCCTGGGGGGAGATCTCTAAGTTAAACCCACCAAGAAATGGTTTATCCCTTCACACAAAACCATATTGGGAACAAAACAGTTGACATTTATTTAGACTAGGCTCATAATCCACTAGCTCATCATCCATTGCCTCCATCTCCATGTGGAACTATAGACTATGACACATCTAACTTGAATGAAAAAGGAACTGGGATGGATTCTGGCATGGTTGATCTGCAGGAGATGTGACCACCGATGAGGTGAAAAGACCGAGTCAGAGCTCCTCAGGCCTGAAGCCCTAGGGAAAACTCACTTCCATCCATGTGCCAACATAAAGAACCTCCGAAAAACCACATAACCCTTCTTGATGGTGAATTAATAATAATAATAATAATAATAATAATAATAATAATAATAATAAATAAAAATAAAAATAATATTAACAAAAAACAAGAGTGATGAAGTCTTTATTAGTGCATAATCCAAACATGTTATTATTTGACTTTTTACAATCATATGTAATATACCAGTTATAAAAAGTATGCAGAACAGAAATAAAATGCTAGAAATGGCAGAATAACAGTAATATAACCAGAACAATCACCACAATAGCATTGAAATGATATAAGAATAACAACAGAAATAACACTTTAGTTCTGAAAGCAATGTTCACGGGCCTCTTCGAGGGGGCAATCTCCAGTTGAGCAAAGCTCTATTACAATAATATCCAAGTTAGGGTTCGCATACCCTCGACTCTTATTTATACTAAATATGTCTATCAAAAGAAGCATCTAGAGGAAGATCCTTCTAGAAGCGTAAGCTTCTATTAGGTCTTCTTACATTTGACTTATTCTAGTTTATTGCAAGGCCTTATTAATATTCACCTTTATTACATTTGAATATATTGTTCTACCTATGTGCAGGTTAGGACCCTAACATGTCCTCCCCCTTAAAAACAACCTTGTCCTCAAGGCTTGAGATGTGGAAATTGTTGCAGAATGATAGTTGGTTCCCAAGTGGCATCTGCTGGCATTGTATATTTCCACTGGACTGACACTTCCTTGATGGTTCTCTGACACAGGCGACGCTCACGCTGGTCCAAAACGGCTTGTGGCTGTAGCCAAATGGATCCTTCTTCGGCTAACTTGGGAAGGTTGGTTTGAATTTGGCACTTAGTTCCAATCACCTTCTTTAATCATGAAATATGAAAAACAGGATGTAGCTTTGAATGAATGGGAAAAGCTAACTGATAGGCTACTTGTCCCACATGCTTGAGAATGGTATAAGGAACATAAAATTTGGGCACTAGCTTCTAACAATGCTCAGCCTTGAGGGAAGTTTGCTTGTAAGGTTGTAGTAGAAGAAACACCTGATCCCCTTCTACAAATTGACATTTAGAGTGACCTTGATCTGCTTGTTGCTTCATGCAATTATGTGCCATGACCAAATTCTCTTTGAGGGTACAGAGAATAGCCTCTCGAACCGTAAGTGTTTGGTCAATCACCTAGATCTTTGAGACACCAGGTAAGTATGAGAAAACTAAAGGTGGCTTCTGTCCATATACTGCTTCAAAAGGATTCATGCGTGTAGCTCTATGGTATGAAGTGTTGTACCACCATTCAGCTAGGGGTAACCATTGAGCCCACTGATTTTGATTTTTCGAGGCAAAACACCTCAAATATGTTTCCAAACATTTGTTGACAACTTCCGTTTGACCATCAGTTTGGGGATGATAAGTTGTGCTGAGATGAAATCGGGTGCCTTGTAGCTTGAACAGTTCTTGCCAAAAATTGCTTGTGAAAGTTGGGTCACGATCAGAAACAATAGAATGCGGCATGCCATGAAACTTGAAGACCCGATCCATGAAAATTTGAGCCACCGTGGATGTTGTAAATGGGTGTTGAAGAGCACATAAATGAGCATACTTGGAAAGGCGATCAACAACCACCATGATGACTGATTTATTTCCCGATTTGGGTAAGCCTGTAGTAAAATCCATAGAGATATCCTTCCAAATAGAAGGTGGAATCGGAAGCGGTTGTAGTGTGCCCAGAGATTTGACTATTTCTCCTTTGTTGCGTTGACACACCTCACATTCAGTGACAAAATTACGAATGTCCTATTTCATACCATCCC
>SNQJ01S0029726.1:45445-81217 GCA_010110895.2 Picea sitchensis | reverse complement strand
GGGGAGACTAGTGGGAAAAATAATGCGATCACTCGTTGATGGGGATTCCTCTTGAATAGAGAAATTTCCTTGGATGGAGTGATGGGGGGACGGAGGAGGCGCCAACGACCCCTTGTTATTATTCATGGGGCCAGAGATACGAGCAACCATAAGAGCCAATTAGGAGGGGGAAAGTATGCCACGCTTAGAGAGGGTGTTTTAGTACAACACAACTCTCCTAGACTTCCCACTTTCTCTTGGCATGGTGGAAAAAATGCAGAGGCGGAGGGAAGTGGGAGGAGAGGCAGTTGGAAAGTGCTCAGGAGAGCTCGAACGAGTCGAGGTGCGGGTGAAATAGCCAAGGAAAATGTAGATAAATCTATTGTGAGGGCCGAGGAACAAAAGAAGGGTAATGAAAGAGTAAGGGGAAATTCTACAGACAAAGTAATGGAGCAGATGCAGTTGCAGAGGGAAAAGGTGAGAAAATTCTCAAAGGAGCCAAGGATCAGGAAAAAATGCAAAGAGGGAAAGGATCAGGAGCAAATGCTCATATGATGTCAAGATAACTACATCCTACAAGTAAATGAAAATTGTTTAAAGATGTAGTTCAGATCCAAATCAAATTCATTGTTCAAAAATCACCCCTTAAGCAGTGGATATAATTTTTCTTCCCTCGGTGGTAGCTATTCCTAGTCTCATTCATTATTACAGTATGGGGATATCATCTAGACATTATGTGTACTTATATTTTAAAAACTATTAACTAGTGAACAAAGTAAATGAATAGAAATATATGTACAGAGTTACAACTCCATGAACAATTAAATTACTAATTGTGTGAGGCCTTAAGTTATTGGACAAATATTTTCATGATTAAATTATTAGTAAAAAATTTATTTTGAGAAGGAATTTTAGATTTTCACTTTTTTGAAAATGNATAGTTTGTTCTTGAACATTACAGGGATCATGGTGATTTCTACATTCAAGAACAAACCGTTTCTAGAAATAGAAATCATTTGTTCTTGAATAAGATCGATGCCATTTTTGTGCAGAGAATAAAACGAATTATGAGAGTTCGTTATGAATTCATGGGAAGAATGCTTAATATTAGAACGCTTGCAAACGTTAGAACAAAATTGACCGTTTAACAACTTTAATTTTTTTGAATTTTTAAAAATCCGTACTCTAATTAGTCGTTCAAATTAGAGTTGTTGAACGGTAAATTTCGTTGTAACGTTTGCAAGCGTTCTAATATTAAGCATTCTTGCCATTCAACGGTCAATTACGTTAACAAAATGGACCGTTCAACAAATCTAATTTGAACGTAAAACTTGGAGGTTTTTTAAAAATCCATACTCGTCGAAGAGTATTAATTTTTTTAATATTAATTTTTAATTTTCAAATTCTAGTTACTATTTGAGATGTAAAGCAGAGTTGAAAGAGGAGTTTTTTCAAAATATGTTTAGAAAATATTTTCACATTTAAATTTAAAAATAAAAAAATTATATATTTTATAAAAATAAAAATAAATGTATATTATAAAAAATAAAATAGTGAAAAATTAAATTATTACAATAATGATGACTAAAATCTATTAAAACTGAATTGGTTTATTTACTTCCCATTCTTTAAAATTTTGTTTTTATATTTAAAAAACATTAAAAAAATATACAATACATATTAAGAGAATTTTGTTGATGTAATTAATTACAACCAATATGCAACACACTTACAAACGTTAAAAAAAAATTGACCGTTCAACAACTCTAATTTAAACGTAAAACTAAGAAGTTAATCTATTTTTTAAATCCGTACTCCTTGAAGTCCAAGCAAAAGTAATCAGTTTTAATTTTTTAAGATTTACTTTTAATGTTAATTTTCAAATTCTAGTTACTATTTGAGATGTAATAAAGTAGAGTAGAAGGAGGTGATTTTTCAAATATTTCTAACAGAAAATATTATATTATTATATAGTTAAATTTAATTTTTTATATATTATAAAAAATAGAAAAAGAAAAAATTAATTTATTTTATAAACAAATTTTTAATTATATATAAATTAAAAATTTAAAGTTATTTTTTAAAGAATTAAAAAAATTAAATAAATATTTAAAAAAGAAATGACTTAAATTTCAAAGTGTAATTACACAGTGGAAAAAAAAGTGTTTGTTATATAAAATTTATACTTTTTAATATTAAAGAAAATTAAATAATGAATTAAGACTTTCTTTTAAAAGATGTTTTATATATTAGTTTTTTTCTTTTAATTTTGTAACATATCTACTTTATTTACTCATAGAGAACCAAAAAAAACTAAAAAAAGCTTTTTCAATACTATAAACAAAATGTTAAAAAAATCAATTAATCATTTAATTTTTTAAGTTATATAAAATTCTATTAATAATAATCATCATTAAAATTAATATTAATAATCATTATTAAAATTATCATTAATATTTATTTATTTGTTTATTATTAAAATATTATATCTTAAATATTATCATTAAAATTTTTATTAATAAATTATCTAATTTATTTTATTGAAAATAATAATCATTATTAAAATTATTATTAATATCTATTTATTTGTTTATTATTAAAATATTATATCTTAAATATTATCAGTAATATTTTATCTAATTTATTTTATATTAGAATGTAAGTTTGCGATTAATTTTTATAATGTATGTTAGTTGTAATCTCATGAATATTTCTACATGCATAACTAGACCTAGCTATAAGGTGGCAATGCCCTTACATCTTGCTTCACTGGTTTAATGTTTTTAAAGGTTTTTATACATTTTAGGTAGTAATGTTCCAATACTTTTGATTTTTATTTGAAGTTTCATTTGAAAGGTATATAAGAAATCACTAAGCCATCATTTAGATTATGGATATTCTTTGTAGTGAATATCAATGGTTTAATGTGAGTTAACATCTCAACAATGTAATGATTTTTTTTTTATTATAGTGGGAAAACTTATCATAACTTAGTATGTCAAGGCATAATCATTATTGACTAAATGCAAATTAACTCATCATTGTTATTCAAGAAAGAAAATCATTGTTATTCAAGAAAACCATCACTTGAAATAACCCACATTATCTAAGTCTTGGACCTTTAACCCATTTCCTAAACAAAAACTATTTTAGATGATACTCTAAAACCATATAATAAACTATCTTTATTGATGAAGTGAAAGTCAATTCAAGGATTTTATTTTTTATTTGAATTTTCATTTAAATGTTTTGAAGAAGTGAAAGTCAATTTAAGTATTTTATTTGAAGTTTCATTTAAATGTCAGTTATATTGAGAAACCTGTGACCTATGGATTATGTCCCTTAATGAACTAGATGTTTACGTTGATATTCAAATTCAAGCGATGAATTAATATTGTCAAGTACCACCACTATGATTACCAAAAATAAATTGCCATGCCTCATACATTTGGAATGAAGTAACAGAAACAGATTCTAGAAACATGATAGCAAGAGGATCCCAGGTAATGTTTTTACTAGAATAATATGAAATGCTACATATTACAATTAATTATTTTATTCATGGTGAAAAATACATACAAGAGAGAATGGGTCACATGAATATTAATACCTACTCGCCTAGAAACCCAAGGAATACTGAGAAAGCTACTATCTGTATATGTATTCAAGTACTACAGATGGTCACAAAAATATGCTACAAAAATTCGCCCATTTAGTATTTCCTACATATAAACCGTGAAGTATCCCACATTGTACAGAGTTGTGTTAGTCCAAATCTGTATAGAACCTCACATGAAAACTGTATTAGGTTTGTATTCGACAGGATAAAATAAATTTTAAGCTTTGCATTCTCTAATATTATCAGGACTTTTACCTGGGTTTGCCATATCTAGTGATTCAACTAGGTCCAAAATATCATAGATCATCATATCCCCGCTGTAAAGGCTAGGAACCTCTCTGAATTTGGGGCATTATCATTCTCTTGACATTGTGTGAGGGGAGATGATTTATCATGTCTCTTATAAAGGGATCCCATTTGGAGAATGAGTGTGAGACATTTGACATCGAAGACATGGACATGTCAGTTGTGGAATCTGCAATAGTTTCTCCAACACCCTGAGTCATGGGAACCCCATAAGTTTTACCAATAATCAACACTCTTGTAGTAGTTGTAAGTTTTACCGATAATCAACACCCTTGTAGTAGTTGTAGCGTCTTCTCCATTTGATAAAAACCGAGACCTGCTAGCACACTTTGATGTAGTTGAAGGACGTGCAACAAGAGATGTAGATGTTGTGTCTGACCATGGCACCTTTGCTCGTGGATATCTACAACATAAAAAATGGGATTGATTCATTTACTTGTTTTAGAGCTTATATCCACCTAAATGACATTTGTCCTAGTCCTCCATTATCATGGAAAACAAGATGAGATGAATGTACATTCGAGGAATGCTCAAAGGTTTGTGTGATCCATATGCCAATGTCGAATGATCGCTCTACAATATCAAAGTTGTAAAAATGGGGAAGCAAGTCATGTAATATCGCTTCGTTAGTTGGGAGAAACATGACTTAGAGAAATAGCGGGTTACCACTTACCACTGATCAGACCACGTGGTGTACTACCGATCACCTAACAATTAAGAGAACTTCCACTTATGGAACTTCAGATGCGTTTGGATAAATGACTGACAAGGAATATAATCCCAAACCAATTTTCTTAATTATCTTTCATTTTTTAGTGCAAGAAGTTTGGCAATGCTACCATTTCTCAAGTGCAGGATGCAGTCTTGGAATTTGACCTTTTGGTTTTAAGAAGTCCTAGAATTTGACCTACCACATGACATTTTTTTTGGTTTTAAGAAGTATTTAACATGTGAGGATACAAAATCCACATGTCAATATTTATCGACATAATAAATCCAAATCTGTCAAATCTAAGTTCCACTCAATAAGGCATCCATCATAAATTCTAGGTATTTAACTTCCTATAGTTATACTATATAACTTTTTATCGAGGCTACACACTAAAATAGTTTATTGGATTAGTAAATAAAATAGTAAACTAAATTTAATATTGTCTCGTATTCCTAGTTCACATGCAGTGTTAATTGAATATCCAACTGCATGTCCAATCAAGAAACTGGTCGCGATTTCCTTGAGCCAAACATTGTTTCGGGTTAAGATAAGGATTCGTCGGGTGAAAATTGCTTACTTGTCTCCTTGCCAACTTTTGTTCTCACGTTTTTCCCATCAATTGCCACCAAGAAGCCCAAGGTGAATCCCTAGAATATTGATGCCAATGTTCATGTAAATGTCCACCACTACTAATTTACTTTTATAGTTTTTTTATTAAAATAGTTTTTTTTATAAACTTCTCATCATTATTAATTTACCTATTCAAATTTATATATAACAACAACAAAAAAAGTGACACTTATAAATATTCATAAAATGTAAATTACAGACATGAGAAACAAATAATTGTAATCAAATTTTTAATCTGAAATTCTAAGCTTAGTCAAACTTAATAATTCTAAAAAAAATTAACAAAGCTTACAAAATTAATTCATTTTGGTAACTTTGGTAAATGAAGGTTATTTGTATCCATAGTTAAATTTTGATAGGTGTGATTTTTCTTTTTTAAGCCATCTTACATCATAATTTTGGCAATTTTGAAAACTAAATTTTATTAGTAATTTATTTTTAAACTCTTCAAATTGATGGGTTTTCAAGTTAATGATTTTTTTTCAAATATTCATGTTTATAAATTTCAATTTTGTCAAAGAAGTTATATTAAGAAATTTGTTTCATTTTCAAAAAAGTAAAAATCTAAAATTCCTTTTCAATACAATTTCTACTAATAATTTAATCATGAAAATGTTTGTCCATTAAGTTAAGGCCTCACACAATTAGTAATTTAAATGTTCATGGAGTTGTAAATCTGTGCATATATTTCTATTCATTTACTTTGTTCACTAGTTAATAGTTTTTAAAATATAAGTACACATAATGTCTAGATGGTATCTCCATACTCTAATAATGATTGAGATAATGATTGAGACTAGGAATAGCTACCACTGAGGGAAGAAAAATTATATCCAGTGCTTGAGGGGTGAGTTTTGAACAATGAATTCGACCTGGATCTCAACTACATCTTTAAGCAATTTTCATTTACCTATAGGATGTAGTTATCTTGACATCATATGATACTTCATACTTCATGCTTGGTGGATTATTCATGTATAGTAATTGGATCTAGGAGGAATTGAGACATAGAAAGAAGTTGAAACATCTTATTTAATGATTTTTCAAAATTCAAACCCTGTGCAGGGTGTTATATGAAGGATCAATTAAGATTTTATGTTTGATGTAGTTTGATGATATTATATTAAATGAAATTTCATAATAAATGCACAACCTACCTTTGAATTTACAAAAAAAAAAAAAACATTAATACATAGTAATTAAATAATATTAATACCTCCGGATGGGTTGCCACCTAGTCAGCGTCAAAAGAAAACTGGAATACAGCGAGCAGGGCAGTTATTAACCACAGTCACCAACCCACCATTCATAAATACTGAATGGATTGCACCCCATGTATAATAATGGTAATGTGCCTCGACAACCTTGCAGGGTTAATGGCCCCTTGCGCAAGCCAGACCAGGCATACCAAGCCTAGCGAGGTTGTCCCCTCAGCTCTAATGGCTAGCCCATCCATCAATTTGAGGAGTGCTAAATGAGAAATTTCCCTGGTGAACTCATCCTTTCCCCCTCTGCATTTTCTCGTGATCCTTGGCTCCTTTGAGCATTTTCTCACCTTTTCCCTCTGCAACTGCATCTGCTCCAATACTCTCTCTAGAGAATTGTATCTTTACTCTTTCATTACCCTTATTTTGTTCCTCGGCCCTCACAAGATATTTATCTTCATTTTCCTTGGCTATTTCATCCACTCCTTGACTCTTTTGAGCTCTCCCGATCACTTTCCAACCACCTCTCCTCCCACTGCCCTCTGCCTCCGCATTTTTTCCACCATGCCAAGAGAAAGTGGGAAGTCTAGGAGAGTTGTGTTGTACTAAAACACCCTGTCCAAGCATGGCATACTTTCCCCCTCCTAATTGGCTCTTATTGTTGCTCATATCTTTGGCCCCATGAATAATAGCAAGGGGTTTTCGACGCCTCCTCTGCCCCCCCATCACTCCATCCATGGAAATTTCTTGATTCAAGAGGAAGCGCCACCATTGAGTGATCGCAATCCTTTTCCCACTAGTCTTCCCCCCTCGAAAATCAATCCACAGGACCCGGTGTATGGCAAAGACAGTTGCATGGTGGAGGAGGAAATCACCCCAAGATGGCAAGTGGAGGAGAAAATAGTGGTATCTAGAGAGGACAAGGAAGAGGAGCGGCCTCAACTCCGTGAAATCGTCTCACGGAGGAGCACCTCCTACTTATCTTTGAAATTGGGAAAAAACAAGATGATCAACTACACTCACGATGCATCCTCGGTCAAAGACTCAAAATTTTATTCGATGCACTAGTGGATGCTCCTGTGTGGACTCGATGCCCAACGTGTGTCCAGAAGTACACCCATGTCTACAACATTCATGGCCACCCGAGCTCTCCTCTGGAGTAAATCCTCCAGGTTTTTGTTCTTTGTTTTCTCTCATTGTAGGCTTATGTTTTTGTATTGCTCCAGTAGTAGACGAGATGGTCATAGTGACCATTTCAATACTGTCCATACAATTTTTTTCATGTAGCTAGGTCATACAATTTTGTTCAGTTAGTTTTGTTCAGACAATTTTAGCTCATATGGTGATGTGTCAAAATTTGAGCGTCTAATGGTGGCCACTTGTTCTGGTTTCCCTTTTGTGGAAAAAAAGGTGTCTAACACTTGACAATGTATAGACAACAATTGATATTAATACAAGGACCTTCCTTTTATTTACAATTTTTTTTTACATAATATTAATACATCGTAATTAAATAACATGAATAAATAAATAAATTTTGATAAGCAATGAGATCAACTCATCTTGCAAATCATTTTTTTTTATTATAAATTTTGGGTTGAAAGATGCATATATATCTAGGTTGTCGTACTTATTGTTTTCTTGTTAAAATTGAAGATGATGCGATGATAGTGGGTAGCCATAAAAAAACGATTTTGTTGGTAACAATATGAGCAGGAAACCAAATTTGGATTTAGGTTTTCCAATTTGTGTTATTTTCCTTTTGTTCTTGTAGTTGAATAACATAGTCGAGTGAAGAAAGTGTGACACTTGGATAACCCCACTTGCCTCATGTGGAATCAGAGAAAGAATCAAGTCACTTGCGAAAGGTTAAGTTCATGATTTTTGTGATTTGTTTCGAATAGTTTTTATTAACCTGTAATGGATTGTATTTATGTATCTTAATAACTTAGTTAAGTTAAGATTTTGTTAAGGAAAAAAATGATTATTCATCTAAAATTGTATAAATAAATATTTTTTTGGGGCTACCAACAAAGGTTGTTAGTTGAAATTATTGCTATTATGCTTGTTATTGTTGTTATCATATCTACCATTGCTAGTTAATTATTAGAGATTTCTATGTCCTTGATGATGGGTGGAGTGTCCACTCGAAAAGTGGGCGTTTCAAAACCTTACACACAGTTCAATCCAAAAAAATTCTAGAATGATTATTTTTATCATTGGTATGTTTGTCTCCTCGTCGTGGATGAAATGAGGCAATTGGTGATTCTATTGGATTGGAATAATGCAAGAGTATCTTTTTTTAATATCTTAACTATTATCTTTTATAAGGATATTATGGATTTTTGGTATGTGGTTAGTTGTTTTTATTTTATGTTTTGATGATTGTCATAAAGGTGAATTGTAACAACTCCACTGTTACGGCCATGTGCGAAGCTATTTTTTTTTTTTTTAAGAATTAAGGGGCAAGAAGGAAATGACGACAAAAGTTTGACCACGCCACAGACGACAAACAAAAGCATGCAACCCAGGCAACAGGCAACTACGACACCATGCATAGGCACAAGGGCAACTGAGCAAACATGCCCAGAATAACTAGAGGTAATGACTAACCGCTCGATGAAACAAGACACACCTACAAGCTAAGGGACCACTTCCCCTTCCCAACATAACAATGTTGATGAACAAGACTAGAACCTCAAGGCGCATGAACCAACACATGCACCCAAGTAAACATACGATGCTCAACCACACTCACATGGTAGGCATCGACTATGACCAAGCTATCATTCACCACTAACCCATAGGGTGCACCTTTATCCCCTCATTAGGGACCATGTCATCCCTAGATGAGAGGTCTGTCAATAACCCTGGTGAAAAACAAAAGGGACCAAGACTCAAGAAAACTCCAACGTGCTAGGAACTGAACACTGACTGGAAGACTATACCTACCCCACACAAAGGTTGATGAGACACAAGAGGACAAAGACAAGGGTGAAGCCATCCCACACGACATCGTCCCCACCCCCACCAATCACCCAGTCTAACTAGTCTATGATTACATTCAATTTTAACAAGGGTTCCATTCAAACGAGGCACACCAAGTTACAATTAGACAATAATGTGTCCACTAAATAAACATTAATATAATTAATTTTGCAAATCTAAGTGGTCAATACTAAAACCATAATTATAAATGCCCTCTATCCTTAATTAAAATTCAATCCAGCGAGTCTAAAATTTGCAATCCATTCCTTACTTACCAATCAAATTTTAATCTTTAACACAACCTAATTGGTCAAGTCTATGTTAATCCAAATTCTCCATCCAACTAGACATTACTTAAGTAACAACATTTACAATCTTAAAGTAGAATGATTTCATTAAAACACTTATGATCAATTAATCTCAACATGTAGACTACTATATCGACCAAAATAACAATAGTAGCTATCATTAATATTGAGAAGGAAGCTGCCAACTATTAATGTCATTTTAGCAATCTAACAAGGAAACAACATCACACTTATACGACAATTAGCCTAACAAGGAAACAATAACAACAAGGAAACAATAATTGTCGTATAACAAGGAAACAACATCACACTTATACGTAACAATTAGCCTAATAGTTAATTCAACAATAACAAGGCGATTTACATAACTGTTATCATAACGAGTAATATATCAATGACTATTCCATTAACGTTTTAATTAACATAACCATTAGTAAAGCAATAACAAGGCAATTAATGTAATCATAACAATCAATATAACAGTAACAAGGCAATTAATATAACCATAACAACACAATTAATATATCATTAAGAAGGAATCTGCTATCCATTAACTCACTGTAGAAAATTATGCTGGTAATTAATATGGCAATAATATAGCATTTAATATTGCAATTAACAGTAAAATGTAGGCAACATTTAAGGCAAAATGGTGTCCAATCCAGCAATCACAGTCAACCATTTATAGGGGAAAAAACGTGGTCACACCAGCAGCAAAAAATAGTCAGATTTATTGGTGAATCGTTGTGCCATACCTCAAAAAGCACAGGCTACCATTTAATGGAAATTCATGGTCATTTAACAATAACTTAGTCCATCATTTGAAAGAAAAAAATGCGGGCATTTAAAACGACAATCTTAGTCACATTTGAAAGAAAAAACGTGGACATTTAAAACAACAAACTCAATCTCATTTGAAAGAAAAAACGTGGGAAATTAAAACAACAGTCTCAGTCTCATTTGAAGGCAAAAACGTGGGCATTTAAAACAACAAACTTAGTCTCATTTGAAAGCAAAAACGTGGGCAATTAAAACAACAATCTCAGTCTCATTTGAAGGAAAAAATGTGGGCATTTAAAATAGCAAACTCAGTCTCATTTGAAAGAAAAAATGTGGGCAATTTTAAACGGTAATCTCTGTTCTCATTGAAAGTAAAAATGTGGGCATTTTAAACGACAATCTCTGGCAACTTTTAAAAGAAAAAACGTTTTTCCATTTTCAGGATACCAATACAAAATGCAGACATGAATCAATTCATTTTTCCATTGCCCAAATACCAATACAAAATGCAGACATGAATCAATCCGTTCTTCCATTGCCAGAATTACAATACAAAATGCAGACATGAATCAATTCGTTTTCCCATTGCCAGAATACCAATACAAAATGAAGATATGAGTCAATTCATTTTTCCATTGCCAGAATACCAATACAAAATGCAGACATGAGTCAATTGGTTTTTCCATTGCCAGAATACCAATACAAAAATGAAGACAACAGTAAGAGAACCAAAAGGATCCAATCAACCAAGGATAACAATGGAGGTAGACGACTAATAGGTTCGTCCTTTGCTCATCATCCTCACATAGAAAAGTAGGGCATTGAGATCCATAGGTCTATTAACGCCGAAGTGATGACCGTAGATTAGGCTCCTAGCCGACTACTTAGGCGAGGAATGATGAGATAGGGACAAAGGGTAAACAACCACAATGGTCACAATCAATACACCATAGGGTGGTCAAGACATGGGAAACAAAGGCCATGGGAGTCTATCAATCATCGATATAGGCTATAAAAATTTCAGTCAACAATCTAGACAATCAGTATACTTACCCAATTAAACAAGCAGATCCCAAGCATAAATCCTACAACAATCTACCATACAAAATGAAGAAAACGTACTGTTGCCTGATCGCCCGCTCTGAGTTGAAGTCCTGCGTGCTCCATGCAACTCCCTCTTGCTGAATGACGAGACTTCATCGATGCCTCATAGCCAATTCTAGGGGTAATCTTATTCCTCCTTAGCCCCCAGAGTCGCAAAGGGGCCACACACACTAACAAAAGAATCAACTAGATCCCAACTCACCTTGCAAGGCCGAGCTACCAATCCTCACCGAGATGAGTATCCCAACTCCCACAAGCTAATTTATTCAAGTAGATATTTCTGCAGCGTAACATTACATAAAACAGAAGACCCCTCCATCCTTCTCCTCCCTCCATTATATAGAGTTTCAAACCCCTCTACCTTCCCAAAATCCCATTTAAATTAATGTTTAAAAATTAATTCCTAAAAATTCTTCCTCGTACAAGTGTCAGACATCCCCTTCATTCCTCCATAAATGAATTAATTACCCTTATTTCCCTCACCCACCTAGAGTCACTCCTAGATTCGCTCCTAGGTGTCCCCAAATTCTCTTACAGTTTTTAATGACTTTTCCCACTATTAATTTGTTAGTTTAGTTTAAAATTATAAAGTTATTAAATGGTAGATACCTTACTAAGTTTGACTTTCTGCTTTTTCCCTTGTGTTTCCCTTTTCTTTTTATGTTTCCCTCTTTTTCCTAGTTTCCTAATTATTTTATATTTTCTATTTCCCCTTTTTATTTACAACTCAAAATGGTAGGTGTGGAAGTTACCTTTTTCATTATTAGTCCTAAGGCCATCTGGGTTCATTTATTTATCATTAATAATGCGACGTGCGATGTTCCCTTCAGGATGCACTAGGTTCTCCAAGGGTGCCACTCACCTCATCTGTTTCCCTTGTGCGACGTGCCCTTCATGACACACCATGTGCTCCAAGGATGCCTCTTGACTGACTTGGTAGACATCAAAAACCCCTGGAGTCAATACTCTGTTAGGTGAACATGTGGAAGACTAAGGGCCTCTAAGGAATAATGCCTCTGCCTTATTGTGTGCCCTTTAGAATCATCATGAGCGACTGTCGTAGTATTCCCTCACGACATCGTGGGTCCTCTCGAGATAGGTAACCGTTAACCTACAGTTCAAGCCACAATGGGAGTGCTAGTAGGTTGTGGTAGGGTTGCTATCCACACCTCTCCCTCAACCTCTCTGGTAGTCGTGCATGACCCCTTTAATCCAAATGTGAGTCTGGTCGGCAAGCTATCATCATCTTGCATCATCAATGAATCATGTCAGAATATATCCATATCATATCATCTACTCAGATGCACTAATATCACATATAAAACAATCAAACCCCAATGGTGCACTCCCCGACTCGATCCAGAGTCCAAGGAGTTCCATCGATGCCTCTTCATCCTCGAGGTCCAAGATCCTACACACTTAGTAAAACCGAGTCAATAGAACATGTCTATGTCAATGCAGTAAAACAACATGTCATCAACCTATAATGCCTCATAATCAAAATCAATGTTTTAATAACATAAAATCTGGATCACTTGCGAGCAAGTGTCCTCAAAGAATAAGTTTTCTCAGTGCGCAAGAGTGGGATGTTACATGAATGATTCATAGGTGTTAAAGTTGTGGATAAGCAACTTAGAAAATTAAATGAATTGATTAATTATTAATCACTAAGAATAATGATAAAACCCTAGTTTCCAAATTACCACCCTACCTTAAGCATTGGCATGTGCTATGATGTAATTTTGTATATATGTATGTTAGTATGGTGTCATGCATTGAGGAAAATGTAATTTATAGGGGGAGGGGAATGTAACATCCCTATTTTAACGATGTGTATTTAAATATGATGCGCAGTCATAGGCATGGATATGTAATTTGTAAACATTATATATCGTAATAATAAAATAAATATGGCATCAAATTCAGGTGGACATGAATAGAGTAAATGGGAGCTAAGCTTCCATAAGAGAGAGTAAATTTTAACAAGGGGTCCCGAGGGGGGAGATATTCATGAGTATTAATCCAAACCCACCTTTCTAAAAAAAAGTCATTATTGAGTATGAACCTTCTAATTTCCTTTTGAGTGTATCAAATACCAATCATTGAACAAATATAAGAGGGTTGTTGTGAAAAGTCACATTCCATAGTTATTGAGAACATGGGGGATGAGTACAATCAACCTTGGGGAATATGAGATTCAAATGCATGGGTAAAAGAGGAATTTGAATGGGCTTGGTGGGTAGTTTTTGGAGAAACAAGAGAGGGGAGAACATTAGAGCTTGAGGGAAACCATAGTAGGTGTTGTGGGAAGCTTGTGGGAGCTCTTGCTGCATGAAGAAACAGGTTGTTAGGCTTGTAGAGTGAAAAACAATTGTGAGAGTTTTCCCTAGAGTAGTGACTTGTTGTTGTTAGTTTTCTTGTGGCAACTAGCATCCCTAGAGTCCTTGGAAATAGAGATTCCTAGCCAACCTATGTTGGAGCCCTGAAGGGAAGTAGGAAGGCTTGAGGGACTTTGTGTAGTGAGGGGGGATCTCATTTCTTGGGTTTTGCAGGTTGAGGGGAAGAGATTTGGGGGATTTGGATAGCTATAGGAAAACCAGTTTGTTGTGGGAGTGTATTGGACTATGAGAGACACCTTCTTTTGTAGTTTCATAGCCCCAACTTGGGGGTGATTTGTTGCTAAGAATTGTAGTAGAAAATCTACAGTTGGGAAGAATGCATGTCCCCTGCAGTCAATTTCTCATTTGTTGTTAAAAGATAAGTGATTTATCTATGCTCTCTATTTTTAGTACTGGGTTTTATTATTGTTCCTAAAATCTATTTTTTTATTAATTTATATGTTGTTATGGTAATGTTAATTTAGTTGCATTCATGGTTTGAAAGTGTTGTTATATGCATGAGTTTTTAAGCATGTTGCATTGTATTTAATCTTGATGGTACCAAGAAAATTTTTTATAGGTTTAGTAGTGGGGGCACTACATTTTATTAAACATATTTTTAATCTATACATTATTTTAAAGTAACATATTACGAAAGAAGTATGCATTATAATTTTATTCTAAGGGTTAGCTAAATCAATTGAACTATCCACTTAAGGTATTTTGTTGATAAGGATATTATAGGCCATATGTTCAAAATTGAGGACCTTGAGATTATTAACCATTATTGTGGTTGATGATCAAGTCGTCCTCCATCTAAATATTTCAAAAAAGAAAAAAACCCCACAAAACAAATTGATGGAAAAAAAAAACATTTACTACACATCCTCTAATATTTGACAAGTTTTGTTTTCTTTCCAATATCAAAAATAAAATGGTAAGCTAACAATAACACTAAATTGTTGAATAATACAAGTTCATAGAAACTAGTTTGTAAAATAAAATTGTTAAAAATACATTCACAAAATAAATTTTGATTCTATTAGAATGGAACCGATAATCTTATATACTTTCAAGGAAGTATAAAAATATAAACAAAGGCCATTCCCCATCAGGCTTTACCTATCCAAGTCCACAAAGTACCATGAGGCAAGTTATCATGATGATGTGATAATTTGAATGTTCATTTTTGGGATAAGTTAGTAAGTTGATACAATGATATATTCCTTATATTAATATTATTGATAATTATCATATTATATTTTGTGAGTGTTTTTAACTTTTAATTATTATTTAATTTAAAAAAAAAAAAATTGAAAAAAACCAATGTGTAATCAGTAAAAAGAGAAGAGAGAGATGCCAAAATCCAAATAGGGTTAGAAACATTAGAAAAAAAGAGTGAAGAAAGAGACCTAAAACTCCAAATAGAGCTAGAGGCAATGATTGATAAAAAAATTAAAGATACCATTCAAAGTCAAATAGAGGATAGATTCTTAGGGTTCAAGAGTGAATTGTAGACAATGAAGGATAGAATTCAAGAAATGGAAAAACATAAACAATCAACCCAAGAAGGAGGGGCTGAAGAGAACCACAACTTGAGAGATAGGATTAAAGAGCTATAAGAAAAACTAACCAACAATTTGACCCTCAGTAATATGGAAAAAAAAAATGGATATCAAACCCATCAAAGAGGAAATGAACAAGCTAATCGAATTGGACCATGAAAGTAACAAAAGAGCCTTGATCCTCATAATTTTTGGTATAATGAACAACAAGAGGAGGATACGCTAGCAATAGTAAAAGAAGAATTAAAAAATAAATTACAAATTGATACAACTTAACTCATAGAAGCAAAGAGGCTAGGAAAAATATTTGATCACAAAGATAGGTTGATCTGTGTCAAAGTAAGTTGTAATGACCATAAATATAGCATACTTAGTAAGTCTATGGGCTTAAAAGGGTCAAGAATGTTTATAAATGAAAACCTCATTCTCGAAGACCAAGCTGAATTAAGGAAGGAAGTTCAAAAGGTAAAAGAAGCTAGGAAAGAAGGAAAATGGGCAATAACTAGAAATCGAAAAGCTATTGTTAGGGATAGAGACCAGAAGGATAATAGTAAATAGGAATTTGGGACACTTGGGATCCTTTTTTGGAATTGTCGTGGCTTTCCATGGTGCAAAGGTCCTATGATAAGTTGGATCTCGAGTGATATTGATATTATCTGTCTAGCTGAAAATTGGGAGAATGAGGAGTCTAAGGTCCCTAACATGGAAGGATTTGTCTTGTGGTCGGCATGGAACAAAAAATCCCATTGTAGAGGGATAGGAGGCATAGCTTGTTATATTAAAAAAAACATTTCTCCTCACATTCAACTTCATAAGATTGACCCTCTTAATCAATACATTTGGATAGAAATTTCAAACACCAATGATAAGAAAATGTATATAGCAATTTGTTATTTTGCACCTATTAATTCTACTTTTTATAAGAAAAATTGTCCCTATAATAATTTAGAACAAGATATTTATAATTTTAAAAATGAAGGTAATATCCTCCTGCTAGGAGACTTTAATGCTAGGACTGCAAATAAACAAGCTACTCTTTTAAGTGATGACTCCAACCATAATCCTTTATGGCTATATGAGGACCTTGTTTTATCTAATAGCTACAAAAGAAGATCTGAAGACCTAATTGAGAATTTATTTGGTACTGAGTTGTTCAAGCTTTGCAGCTCTCAAGACCTAATAATTTGCAATGGAGTAATGAAGTGGCCAAAATCCAACCAAATGACCTGTATTCATGGGCTAGGTAGTAGTGTTGTAGATTATGTGATATCTAATATCCCTGTTTCCAACCAAATAACAACTTTTGACCTTTTAAATGACCATGAGCCTGACTCTGATCATAAACCTTTAACCCTAACTCACAAATTTTCCATGCATAGGAGCACCATTGAAGAGAATTCTGATAATCAAAGGAATTTTCCCTTTGGCAAAAGTAAAGTTGACATTTTCTTAAAGGATTTAAATATTAAATTAAACCTCCTAACTTATAAGGACAAAATTGAAGAACTCTATCATAATTTTACAACTACCCTTTCCACTTCTATTAACAAGTTCTCTTTCGAGGTGTCCCATAAAAAGAATAATAGAACAACCAACCCTTGGTATGATAAATAATGTAAAATTTCTAGGAAATCCATTAGGGATGCTTCTAATGAGCCGTTAAAACTCAATAAGATCAATACGTACAAAGCCCTAATTAAAAAGAAAAAAATATAGTATATCAATAAAAAGAAAGAGAAACTTTCACAACTATACAAGTTGGATCCTAAGAAGTTTTAGAGATGAATTCTAAAACACAATACTAAAGAAAATAATAGGATTCCCTTAACGGACTGAAATTCCTACCTTAAAAGTCTTTACGAGTTCCCTAATGCCAGGGACACCATTCCTATTGTCCCTACAAAGGAAGAAGTTTTTTCTTTAGATGACATAGAGTTTGGGGTTAAGCGGCTCGCAAATGGGAAAGCTAAGGACATTGAAGGCTACTAAGATGAAATTTTTAAAATCAGAGGGCCAATCCTTATCCCTCACATACACAAGCTCTTCGATTTAGCAATCAAGCAGGGCTTCCCTAAACCCTAGACACAAAGCCTCATTGTTCCTATTTTTAAAAATGGGGATAAAAAACATTCCCTCTAATTATAGGACCATTATGATTAGCCCGATTTTAGCCAAGCTTTATGGAATTATTTTGGAAAAGAAGATTAGCATTTGGCTAGAAATTCATGGTAAAAGGGCTAAAGGCCAGGCTAGGTTTAGAGATACCATTCAACTGTGGACCATATTGTTACCTTTAGGATCATTGCAGAGGAGTTCCACAATACTAAAACCAATCTTTTTTGTTGTTTTGTTGGCTTTAGAAAAGCTTTTGACATGGTTCCTAGGAAAAACCTGTGGAATAGGTTGGAAGAGATAAAAGCACCTCTCGAGTTGAGGGCTACTGCTATTTATATTTTGTTATAAAAAATTATGATATTAAGTGCATTTTTTACTATTAAATTACAATTTTAATAATAACAAATATTATTATAATTTTTAAAATTTAATTTTAATTAATATTTTTTTCAATGTTTTTTAATATAAAAATATAATTAAAAAAAAAAAAAAATTCTTATTTTTTTAAAGTTTAATAAACCAATAAATCTAATTAAATTTAATCATCCTATATATATAATTTGTAATATTTTATTAATTTATAATATACAATTATTTTTATAAAAAATTAAATTTAATCAACTACTATTAAAAAAAAAACATTTAATTTTAACTCTTAAATCACATATAGATCAATGCTACAATATTAATCACTATTACATATGTACAATATCTATAAGTGTCTCCCTTATCCTTTTATCCCATCATGCTTACAATTAAATCTTATTTTGAATATGCATTACATTTGTACAATATCCATAACTCTCTCCCTTATCCTTTTTATCCCACCATTATTACAATTAATCTTATTTCGAATATGTATGTTCTCATCACACCTTCATATAGACCCTTCCAAGGTTCATAAGCATAGAATTGAAAAATATATATCTTCCCTTCCACGTTATTTATAATTTTGAAGGAAGTTGGTATGTATTTTCCTATTTAAACTATTTTTTAATTATTTTTTTAAGATTTTAATCTTTAAACTTTATTTTTTAAGATTTTAATCTTATTACTTTATTATTTAATAAATAGAAAGATAACACACTTAAAGTTTGTTGTCTCTTAGAAAATAGTTTTTTTAAATCTCTTTTACAATTTAAATTTTAGATTTTTCTAAATTTGTAGGTTCAAAATGACATATTACTTTGTTTTTCTTGATAAATTCACAATTGCACATTACTCATTTTTTCTTCACTTTAAATAATAAAGACTATTCTTCCTAATTTTCCTTGGAAAAACACTGGATTCGTACTCATGGTAGGAAAATATTAGAGTTATACTCATGATAGAGGTTTGAGATGATATATTAGTAATTAATTTTTATAACCACATAATAAGAGAGTATTATTCTTTATATTTTTTTATGGGTTTGATCAGAATTCAATTTTGTGTTTTTGTCTTTTCCTTATTTGTTTCTTCCTATATTTACTTTTAATTATTTTTTATTTTATTTTAATATAGTTTTTTTTAATAGGATTGATTAATTTTGATTTTTTATAAATAATAATATTAATTTAAATTATATTTTAAATATTTTATTGTTATATTTTTTAGTTTGAATTATGTAAATAACTTAATTTTGAATTAATGATTTTATATTTTAAATATTTTATTGTTATATTTTTAGTTTGAACTATGTAAATAACTTAAGTTTGAATTAATGATTTGTTTTTCAAAATAAGAAGTCATGTAACTTTATTTATAAAATAAAATTACACTATAAATGATAAAAACCATTCCCAAATTGCTTCTAAGGCCCATGGTTATAAAACAAAATTACACTATTAGATGTTAAAAAGCATTCCTAATTTGTCTTTAAGGAAAAAATATTTTCCTTAAAAGAAAATACTATAACATTGTAAAAAAAAGATTTTGTTTGTATCATCATAAAAAAAATTAAGAATACAATCCATCATGTATGAATTCCTTCATCCAAAAGTGTTTTTATAGCTTATACATCAAAACTATAAAGAAAAGTATCATGTAGTAAAGTATCATCATCATTGAAAGTATCATTCATCATTGAAAGTAAAAAATTGAAAGTATCATTCATCATCTATGAATTTCCTTTATCCGATAGTGTTTCTGTAACTTTTTTTTTTTTCCACGGGAAAGTTTCTCGTTTATATTCATCAGTATATAAAAATTTTACATAGCAGCCATTACAAAATCCATCCCGGAGACTCAACAGGGTTTGATCACAAGACCTCCTCCCAACACTTGGTTCTGTAACTTATACATTAAAAAAATGTAAAGTAAAATATCATGTAGTTAAATCCAAGTATCTTGCATGAAATTAGAAATATAATCATCTTTGTTTTCTATAATTTCTCAATCCTAGCACTGCTTTAGATAAGCCATCCACCACCATGTTCTTATCCCTATAGATGTGAGAAAATGAAATATGTGAGAATCCTTCCTGTATAGATTGTGCATCATAAAATAAAGTTTGTAGTACTGTAAAATTCCTCAATATTGATTCCTTCCTCATCCACTAAATAGAAAGGAACGAGTCACCAAAAATGTGAATGTGTGTTATTCCATATTCTTATGCCAACACCAGAACTAGTTTAAGTGTCTGAACTCACAATAATTGTTTGTTTGTTGATCAATTCCTTCTTTGAAGGAGATGTTGTGGTTTATGGAGAAATAAACAATTCCTCTTGCACCACCCCCGAAAGGGATCCCCTGTGCAACACCATCAAAGTAAGCCCATGGAATATCCCTATTTATTTCCTCTTTTATAGAAAGGTGGGATTTTTTTTATTTTCCTAACCTTATGGGAAATCATATAGTATGTTTGGTTTTTGTACAACACATTTTAGAGGCAATATTTTTTATCGTTGAACAATTTGAAATTCTGGGCCAATCATACACCCCATGTAATAATAAGATGGAAAGATATGAACCTTTTTTTTCTCCTTTTTAGTACATTGAATCTTAAAAGATTCTTCAATTTATCCAGTGCCCAAATATTTTTTAGACCAATTATTCCTTCAACTTCAATCCAAACCTACTTTGTTAATGGACATGCCATGATGATATGTGTGTGTTTCTTTTGCATGTTGACAAACATTGCACCATCCAAGACCCACAAAGTTCTTTTTTTGCAAAATATCCCAGGTGGGAGCTCTATTGTTGAAGAGAAACTACATGAAGATTTTTTCTTTTAAAGGATAGTTGAGTTTCCACACAATTTTCCACCACCAAACTTGATGTTCATCTCTTCCTTTCTCAATGAGAACTTTATGTCCAATTCTTTGTACATAGTCTCCAACTAAATTTTGTCACCAAATAATATGGTCATCTACATCATCTCTGATCCTAACTAAAATTTCTTTTAGGGTGTCAATGTATCTTTTCCACGTATATGCATATTCTTCCCTTAGTACAATCTCTTTCCATGATAACCAATGTTGTTTCCATTTAGTAGACTTGTCCCAATTAACAATCTACCTTAGTGTGTAATATCCTCTACTCAAATCATGAATTATTTGTGAGGGTAACCTATGGATGTCTCTGCTTCCAATCCATGGATCTAGACTAATTTGTACTATGTCTCATTTACCAACTCACCATACTAATTAATGCCCAATATGATGGAAGGTTTTGTTAATCACTTTCCATATTATTGATATGGATTGTAATATTTTAACAAGATTCCTTACCCATTCTTCTATTGGATTTGGTGCAATATGCTTGGATTTTGTTACTTGAAACCACAATTTTATACCTTGTATTAATATCCATACATTTTTGTAGACAGTGCTTTAGATAACATGAAAGGGTTCTTTAACCCCCAACCTCCATTTTATTTTGGTAAAGATAATTTTTTTCTAGGATGCCAACACAATTCCTTTGTGTCCTTGGTCCCTTAACTAGATAAAATTGTAACATAACATTCTAATCCTTTCCAGAAATCCTCTTGGAATCCAGGCAAGCAACATCTAGGAAACCAAAATTGATACTAGTACAACTTTCATAAGTACTATGGTGATCCCCTCTATTCAACTGCAAGTTACACCATGAATTCATCTTTTTCTCCACTTTGGATATCAACCATTGTCAGAAAACAAAAAATTACATATTGAGATTAAGTTGAAAGTTCAAAGCGTAAGTATTTCAAATCAATATTGAGTTCCACAAAATTGTAGGGAAAAAATTTAGTGTTTGTGGACTTACAAAAGAGTTGAATTGCTTCTTTAAGTTTCTCAGCCACCCTTATTGATCCTTCACAAAAAATTAAGATATCATTGATGAACAAAAGATGATTTATATTACAGACAATCACAATATTGACCCCTTTCAAACTACCAATTGTTGGAGTTACTTCACACACACATAGGATTTATTTTTCCTAAGGTTTTTCCTTGTTTATTAGCATAATTAGTCATTATCGAGTCTCCTATATTTAGGGGAGAATATTCCACTTGGAGAATATTCTCTTTCAGTTGACACTTCAGTTTGACCAGTTGAGTTGAGTTTAGATGTTGCATTGGTTTTGTCACCATGCAACATTGGGATCATCACCATGCTAATGCGCACTTGGATTGGGATCATCACCATACTGAATAATTACCCTTGATTTCCTGAGTTAACTCCTTAGTGCTCTCTGTCCAGTCAGTTAACTGAAGACTAGTTGACTAGTTAACTCAGCTAGGTGGTAGTTCACTCCCGTAACTTCCTAAGAGACTAGACTAGGTGGAAATTCACTCTTGTAACTGTTGGTGTGTGTCTATATCACTCTATACCACCAATATGGCTCATTATTTACTCATGTATCCTATATCTATTGTAAATTATTCACTCTTTGAGTGTGGAATACAGTTAATGAGAATTCTTTCATTCTTTCTCTCCTTCTTCTTCTTTCTCCAATTCTCTCTGGAAATGTGTGTATTATTATTTAGCTAGATCTATTCTGTGCAGGTTCAACACATTTACATGGTATCAAAGCCGACAGACTGCTAAGAAAAGCTACACCAAATTATTTTTGCAGGTACTGAAGATTGAAGACAACAAAAAGATGGATTATTCGCCGGAAATACTTCTCACGCCTCATAAATATTTGGAATGGAAGACAAAGATTTTTCTTCTTCTCAGATGCAGAGGATTATACCAAATAACTATGGCAAAGGAAGTAGAGCCTGATTTTGTTGATGAGAAAAACAATTTTCTGAATAGACAAGATATGGCCATAGGATGTATCCTCTATTTTATTTCTCTTGAAATTCTCCATCAAGTATATGATGACTCACAATAATTCACTCCAAATGAATTATGGAGAAGATTAGAGATTTTATTTTGGAATAAGGAAGAATGCAAGAAAAATGTTGACAAGATAGAGAATGTAGAAAAGCCACTGGAAGATAAATCATCTCAGTTTGAAGAACCTTCTACACAAGTATTTGCAGAAGTTTGTATTCCAATAATTGAATATGATGTATACTCCATTTCATATTTGTTTTTTGAATTTCATGTGGAATATATATGGCATGCATCTTAGGGGTCACATGTAGACACTTTTTCATGCGCAATGCATGCATCTCAGGAGACAAAAAGAGAGCCACACACATCAGATTCCATTATGATATTTTATGAGAAAATTTTGTAGAAAAAATTAGATATTTGAATTCCTCTCGGGAAAATATCCAATTTAAAAAAAAAATCGTCTGGACTCTGGTCCAGAAAGTGAAGTTATGATATTTTTAAAATCAACACAAATTCAACATTTTTTCGAAAACGGTTGCACGATTTTTAAAATTTCTTCCAAACTGTATTTGGATCTTATTTATTACAAGAAGAGAAAGTGGATATGTGTGGAAATACCAATGGTTCATATACTTCATTAGATCTTTGCATACATCTACATCTTCAACAAAATATTCAATGAGCACAAACTTGCACAATTGTGAGGTCTTCTTGGAGTGAAGGACAAGGTTGCTTAGCAACTGTTTTTTGGTCCTTCTCATTTTTTTTTACATGCATTATAATTTGAGGGGTGGGGGTTTCCCATGAGGTTTACCCTCTTTCCTCATTTAGTTCAGTGTATCTTTTGTATTTGGGTACCTAACATGGCCTTGTTTCCTCGACCCATTATTTATTTTCACCATAGTGATGTTTAGGGGGGGTGTTGGAGTTACTTCAAACACACATAGGATTTATTTTTCCTCAGTTTTTTCCTTGTTTATTAGTCATAATTAGTCATTATCCAGTCTCCTATATTTAGGGGAGAATATTCCACTTGGAGAATATTCTCTTTCAGTTGACACTTCAGTTTGACTAGTTGACTTGAGTTTAGATGTTGCATTGGTTTTGTCACCATGAAACATTGGGATCATCACCATGATAATGCACACTTGGATTGGGATCATCACCAGACTGGCTCATTACCCTTGATTTCCTAATTTAACTCCTTACTACTCTCTATTCAGTCAGTTAACTTAAGACTAGTTGACTAGTTAACTCAGCTAGGTGGCAGTTCACTACCGTAACTGCCCAAGAGACTAGATGTAATATACCTCAAATTTATCATAATTTTTTTTTTTTTTCCCTAGGGTCATTATCCTTCATTTTCATAAGGTGGGTGATTACATATCATTTGGCTTAGAGTGACCCTTGAACATATTACTTTGGCACATCGAGAAGTTTCAAAGACAAAAAGGGGCATTTTCCTAAACCCCTATATCATACTATATAAATGTTGATACTTAAATTTATTTTCCCATACGCAAATATTTCTAATTCCAATATCCTAACTAAGGGAGTTGGGCTGGAGTGGACCTTTCACGCTCCATATTATACTCTGACATTAATTACCTATACTCTTACCTAGCTGAGTTGACATTAGGATTAAGGGCGTACCCGGATGACTATGGTTATTAAAGGTGAAACTAAGGGTGGGTAACCCCGCGCTTCTCTCTGATGTTACATGTTGGTTACAATACGATTGGAGTCTTCCACCATAACGAACAGTTCCCTACTCGCCCTGCTTAAATCACTGTGTAACTAACTAACTACCTTCCTCGTTCTGTCTGTGTAACGAGAGGAGCACTTCAGAGAGTTGAGGAGCACTTTAGAGAGGAGCACTGCAGAGAATTTCGACAATTGGGTCAAAAATATTGAAGTATATTGCAGGATACATAAAATCACAAGCGATACATCAAAGATATAGTTGGCTACTCTTTTCCTGAGCGATAAAAACTTGATATGGTTGGATAATCAGACACAAGTTGATCTTATTCAACATGGTCTTCCTAGATTGAATTTGTTGTTTCATTAAGAAAGAAATTTTATCCATTAGCTTATATGAAAACATCAAATATTGCTTGGAAACATCTAAGGCAAGGAAAAGGGAAAAATGTTCAATCTTATACAAAACAATTCAAGAGGAAGACATTATCTTTCAAAATTCCATTGCATACTCCTGAGACTTTTCTAAAGTATATTGGTGGTATGCACTCATATCTTTGCCATACTATATTAATGTTTAATCCTATTAATATTGACAAAGTATTGATTCAAGCTAGTCATATTGAAGCCAACAAAGGAAAAGATGTTGTTGAGGATGTGTCAGAGGAGCCAAATCAATTCGAAAAGTAGTCAAAGGAAAAAGGGAAGAATAGGAATATATCTATAATAAAAAAAATGAAAAGAAGAAGCCCACATGTTCTCACTATGAGAAGAAAGGACACGATGATAAGAATTGTTGGAAGTTACATCTATAATTGAAGCCAAAGTGGGCTCAGCCTAAGAAGGGTTAAAAAAACACCATGACCATAGTTTAGGATATTGGATTAGATTCTAAGGATGAAAATAAGGTTACAACTATGGGCATCACGGATAAATATTTTGTTGCAAGTTTCAGTTCCCATACTTCTTCTTCAAAGTCTAAAGTAATCCATGATGGAAGGAAATGAAAATACCTGTTTCATTTACGAGTTATCTCAAAGCACGCTAATATTGATACACTTGTTGATAATGGATCACTAGTAAAACTTATTTAAGAGAAAGTTGTTCAGAATTTAGGATTGGCAACTCGACCTCATCTGAGACTGTGTCCTTTGGTTGAATTTGTGATAATGCTCAGGTACAAGGAACTAAGCATTGCAAGTTATGGTTTTGGATCACATCGAATTTCATTGATGAAGTAGAGTTAGATATTGTTCCACTTGACATTTAAGGGATGGTTTTGGGAAGTTCATAATTGTATGGTAGGAAGAAAATTTTCTACAGGGAATAACGTCTTTTCAAGGATGGGATTGATTTCATTGTGATAGCTCATCATATGAAGACAAATTTGACATTTGTCACTACAAACAAAGTTATCGACTTAGCAAGAACTGTGACCTCAAAACGAGAAATTTGGTACAAAAAACCCATATTTTTGTGTAAAAAACACCAAAATCAACCACCATTTTAAAAATTGGTGCTACCAGTAGCACCCCTTTTTTATAGGCTAGTTAAAATTACGACTTGCTTGAAACCATTGCCTTGACAACCAATACTATTAAAATTGTGTTGTAGAAAATTGATCTTTGAATAGAAAAGTGATGCCACTGGTAGCACCCTTCGTATTTTTGAAGTTAAAGTTGTGACTTAATTGAAACAACAACCCCGATCACTAGTACTATCATAAACAAAAAACTTTGAATTAGCTTCTAAATCGAAAGGTGGTATTTTATTTATTTATTCTTTAAATTTACATTAAAAAATAAATTGAAAAAAAAAATCCACATACATGTTTCTTGTTTAATTTAAAGAAAAAAACACACATTTTTCTATTTTATTTTTTTCAAAAGAAAAAAGAAACACGTGTTTAGGAAAAAAAAAACATTTTCTATAAAAATCGATTTTTTTAATGAAAAATCCATTTTTTAAAATGAAAAATTGATTTCTTTAATGAAAATACACAATTTTTAAACGAAAAAGATAAAATTTTAAATGAAAAAAACACATTTTTTTTTAAATGTTGAAAAATCAAACAAACAAAAAAAAAAAATACATAAAACATTAAAATTAAAACTTTCAATTATTTAAAAACAATATTTTGAAAACACAATCAATAAAGAGAAATAGTAATATAAAAATAAAAAGTTAAAAATCAAACTTTAAATTAAAAAACAAAATAAATTAAAAACAATTAAAAAAAACATCAAACTATTTTTTTTTTTTTAAGTAAAAAGAGAGAGGATCCTATTATATTATATCATAAACACAAATATACATCTGTCCTTGGGATGCCAGTTGTTCTGTCAAAATAGCAGAAACTAGAACAATTGGCAGCCCTCGATAACTATGTTCAAAAGAGGCAGATCACCATCTGCCCTGCTCGGAGGAAACCAGGACGGGTGGCAATCTATAGTCTGTGGATTTGTCCAAGACAACTAAAACTGAAAATAAAATAAATAGAAAAGAGTTTTAATTGAAATAACACCTAACCAGAGCCTGAGCATCTAACTATAATCAGAAGGCAAGTCTAGCCATGCTATTATCCGTTGAGGTCTTCATTGTCGAGGTCTTCACTAGGCATTTCGTTCCGAGTTGGCAGTGCATAGTGTATTGCACACGCCGGACATATTGGTTTTCTGGCATGTTGGAGAAAGCTTCGTAGAGAATGTCTATGCGTTGGCTCATGAGTGTGCCACGATAGGCTTGGTCTACCATCTAGCGCCTCAAATCAAACACGAAGTCGAGTTGTTCTGGGTGGAAGAAGGGCGAAGGGACACACCACTGGTTCGAGGTTGTCGAAATAGGAGGTGGACCAATGACCTCGCCACCTTCCTTCGACATGCTCCCACCCTCTTCCTTGCTTGCTGTAGCCCACACTCCTTCCTTCGCATCATCCTAGTGGCATGTTCTTGCACTCTGCTCCTCTGCCCTGCCCTAATCTCCCTTCCTTGTGCTCTCGGGCTCGTGCTCTAAGATTGTGAAAGGAGTGAGACTGTCATTCTGGGCCATTTGGGGGCACTCTTCTTGGAGATCCTCCTCAACATAACAGATAGGGAAATCCTCCATTTGTGAGTCCATGGTACCTGAACTATGGTGAACCATTGTACCTTCCCCAGTTTCGTCCTCAAGGAAGCTGGTTGGAGGCTATCAATTCTCTGGCACCATGAAGAGCATAGCCTCCAGTGGGAGTTGGATGTCCTCCTTTGGGATGACCTCCTCCACAAAAGATGTTGGAGGTGACCAGGTCATTATTTCCCTGCCATCTCTGCAAGAAATTTGAGCTTTCTGAGTGCAAGAAATTAAGAGCGCCCTCTCAAACCTTTGCAACCATTTCTACCTTGTAGCCATGCTGTACCAGGCTGGGTTGTGATGCAGATTTCCATGCTCCTGGGGAATCGAGAGGACGAAGCTTATGGCCAAATTATAGAGGATGCAAGAATGACCACTCCCAAGCTCTATACTGCGAGTAGAGTGCAGACAGAAAACAAAATGAGGAATATATATGCAGAGGTGGATACTAATTGGAAGGTGATATAGGACGACTTCCATGATCGCCTCCATAACATTGAATTCGTTGGACTCCTGGTTGTTCCCACGAGGGAGAAGTCCCATGGCTGCTCGCTGGCAGTTATGGTTGGATCCCATTCTTAATGTTGAGGGAATGGGAGCCGACCATCCTTATTTATGGCCTAGCCAGGCCTGGTGCGACATGGCACTTGAGTTCTATGTGTCACCCCATCCGGGGTTGGGGAATCCATATTGGATAAATCTTGGCATCGGTATGAGAGTTCAGAGTGAGGTGAAGTTGGGGAATTCTAGTGGATCTTCCGAATCATGGTAGCCACTCCTTCATTTTCCAAACAATCCATGACTTTGTTTGTGTCCCTTTTTACATGAGAGGGGATGATAGTAAGGCTAGGCCACAAGAGGGTGTCGAATTCTTCCAAGACTCCTGAGAGTATCCAACTGGGTGAGATTTCTAGGGGGTGTTCTCCATGAAGGATTTTGGTTATGAGCTAGATGATGATATGGGAGGCCCCCTTCGCAATTATCTTATTGAAGTGGTGCTATATTGCGACCTTGATTCCTCTTAGGAGGATCCATAGCTCGCCTACATTGTTAGTGTTGGAACCTATAAATACTATTGTTAGATGGAGAATTTCTCTGTTTGAGTTCCTAAGGACTGCCCTGAAGCCCACTAGAACCAGATTCCCTTTTGAATCCCCGTTGAAAATTATTTTTATGAAACCAATTGGTGGGGGCCCCCAGGTGGTTGGGCTATTGAGGCGACTGGTGACTGCTACAAAAGTGGGGTTGTCAGCCAAACTAAGGTGCCAGGTATGTAGGATAGACTATTCACCTAGGCTGCATTTTAAGTCCTCATTTATCTAATGTCTTCTTTTGATCATTTCCCGAATTAGCTTCATGATTATTTCCTAGGTTGAGGTGGGAGGTGAGGCTTTTGATTGGAATATTCTTTTATTTCTTTCCTTCCAAATCCACCAGAGAGTGAATCCCTAAAGGAGCTGCCAGATGTGAGGTAGAATGGGATTCTGAAAGGTGAGCGAGTCCCAATTTTCTATGGTATCTCTGATGCTATTTCTGTTTTGATTGGAAAGTCGCATTAGTTGAGACCCCAGATCCCACATCATTTGACTATAGTGGAAATTGTTAAAAATGTGCTCCATCGTTTCCTCTTATTGTTGGCATAGGGGGCAGATTGAGGGGCCTGTGAAGCCCCTATTTTTGAGATTGTCTGAGGTAAGAATGTAGTTTTGAACTGTGCACCGGAGGAATATGGACACTTTTGGCCAGAGTGCGGAGTTCCAGATCTTTCCCCATATACTCTCCTTAGCTTGTTTCTGATAGTTCCCCTACAGGTAATAATATTCTTTGACTGAGAAGTTTCCCGTTGTTGAGTGCCCCCATCTAAGAATATTCATTCCTATTATAGTGGGGATTTTCCTTTGTTTTGCATAGGATTTCCAAGCTTGGAGATTCGTTTCCCCTGGGAGTTGTAGTTCCAAGTGGTCCATCTTCCAGTGGCACCACGACAGGTTCCTGTCAGGCATTCTCCAAAGATCCTTAACCCATCTGAATATGTCAGGTGCCAGTGCATGCCGAAGGGGATTAAGTTCCTCTAGGGTGGCTAAGGGGGGTTGCTGCTATCATGATTCCTTCTATAATAGTGCACTTTCCCCATCCCATATCTCCCAGAAAACATGTTTTTGAAATAGATGCTTGTTAAGCCATGTAGTATTCCAGATGTTGGATCCCTGAATCTGATGATTGAATCTGATTAGTTGATCGACGGGTGTGGCCTAGGCATACTTCTACTTCCATATTTTCTCCCATAGTTTTGTAGGGTGTTCAAGCCATCACCACCATAATTTGGCTCCCATGGCTTGGTTGAGATTTCCTGGGTTGCGAAGCCCTAATCCCCCTAGATTTTTGGGCTTCCAAAGCTTATCGCAACCCACTAAAGCCAACTTATTATCAGTTTGGTTTCCATGCCATAAAAAGTTGTGTTGTATGTTTGTGATGGTGTGAATGACCGATTTAGGTGTTTCTAGGGTAGTGAACATGTAGGTTGGCAGGGCTTGTAGGATTTACTTGAGGAGCACCATCCAGGCTACAATATTAAGAGGTATGAAGGTCCAATTGTTGAGTCTATTAGAGATGGAGAGGAGCAGAATATCTCAAGAAATGGAGCGCGAAGGTGCCTCTTTGAGGGGTATGCCAAGATAATTGGATGGAAGGGATCTCTTGGGTATACCTAGGAGTCGAGAGATGTGATTTTGGACTGCTACCAGTGTGTTGAATAAGTAGAGTTTAGATTTATCAAGGTTGAGGGCCATTCCTGATGCCTCCACAAAGTTAGTGAAAATGGAGTTGATTTTGTTGGCTTATCGAAAAGTAGGTGTGTTCAGGAGGAGGGTATCATCAAAAAACTGGTTGTGTGAGGGGGTCGGTTGTAATTTATGCAGGGGAAGGCCTTTGAGGGTACCTTTGAGGACCGAGTCTTTGAGGTAGTGTCCCAGGTCTTCTTCCATTAAGACAAAGAGGAAGGGAGAGAGGGGGTCTCCCTAACGGATTCATCTCGAAGGGGAAAAGGGCTGTGAGGGCACTCCATTGACCAGTATGAAGAAAAAGGATTAAGAAGTGAGCTTCATGATCCAATTTACCCAATGTTTGTCAAAACCAAAGGATTCTAACATAGATCTCATGTACTGCCAATTGATTCTATCAAAGGCTTTTGAAAGGTCAAGTTTGATAAGCATACCTGAGGTCTTGGTCATCTTTAATGAGTGTATGGCCTCGTGGGAAAGGATGACGTTGTCCATGATTTTCTTTCCTTCCACGTAGCCTGCTTGTTCCTTGGAGATTACAAAGGGTAGAATTGGCTTGAGACGAGTGGTTATAAATTTGGTGATGATTTTGTAGATGATGTTGCATAGGGAAATCGGTCTATACTATTTTGGATGAGTGAATCGCTCCTCTTTTGGGATGAGGGTGAGGAAGGTGGCGTTGAGGGATGATAGGAATTGTCCTGAGGTTCTAGATTCCTCCACTACCTGACAAATATCTTCCTTGATCATGTACCAATAGTGATGAAAGAAGTGTGTAGTGAATATGTTTAGGCCTAACACATTTCCTCCAGCCATCTCTTTAACTGCATGGTCCACCTCTTCTTGAGTGATAATCCTCATTAAGGCTTCATTCTTATCCTGAGTCACCAAGGTGGGTATGTGCCTATCTATTTTATCAATTGTTTCCTCCTTGTCAACGTTGGTTTCTATTAGTAGGTCTTTGTAGTAGTTGGTGAGCTACTCAACAATCTGGTTGGGCTCTCGTATGGGATTACCTTGAGCGTACTCCAGCTAAGTTATCATGTTTATGTATCTTCTATGCACCATGGCTCTGTGGAAGAACTTGGTGTTCCTCTCTCTTTTGAGCCATTGCACTCTATATTTATGATGCCATAGGATTTCATCTTTCTTTTTCTGTTATCCTAACTCCGCTTGAAGCTCCTCCTCTTCCTTCATTAGTTTTATGGTTCTGATTCCTGCAATGAAGGTCTTTTGCATATTTTCCAGTTTGTTCTCGATTTCCTTCTTCATTGAAGAATATTCCGAAAGGTGGTTTTATTCCATAGCTTAACATCTTTCTTGAAATTTTTGAGGTGCTCTTGGAACTTGTACATGCAGGTCCTGTATTCTATTTCTGCTTGGTTCCACTAGGTCTTTGCTAACCTGTGGAAGTCAGGGTGGGAGAGCCAAAATTTCTCAAATCTGAAAGGTTTGAGTTTTGGTGTTGCTTCTGCGTCCAGGATGAGTGAGACAGGCCAGTGATCCAAGCCTACTCGTGGAAGAATGTCAACTTCTATGGTAGGGTCTTCCATCAGTAGGGTTTCCGTGACAAGGAACCGATCTAGTCGACAACCAACCTGGTGATGTCTCGATCTTTGATTGGACCAAGTGAAGATGCCATTTTGGGCTTCTATGTCTACTATATTTAACTGATCAATGAGGGTTTTGAACTTACTGTTGTCTTGCTCCAGTCATTTAGTGCCCCCGGTTTTCTCCTCCAGCATAAGTATCATGTTGAATTCACCTCCCAACACCCGGTTGGGAATGCGCAGAAGTGGTTTGATGGAGTTTATCCTCTTTAGGAATCTCTCTTTTCCCTGTGGGCTTTGGGGTCCAAGGACATTTTTGATAGCCCCTTCCTTGGTCGATCCATTGGCTATGAAGTATGTTGTTATCATACCAACAATAGAGAAGGGTCGGTCCATTGTGATAGTTCTGGGGTTCCATAATATTTCTAAGCTACCTGACGCACCAAAGGATTCCGTGTATATGGACTCTCAAACTTTCCAGCATCGATGGAATATTTTTTCTACCTCTGCTCCAACACACTTTGTCTCCTGTAGTAAGAGAACATATGAATTTTCTACAATTATACAGTCTCAAAGAGTCCTCTTCTTGGATCTTCCATTGAGTCCCCTGATGTTCCAGGTTATGACCGTCATCATGATGATTGGGGAGGTGGGTGGAGGTATCCCTCTGAGAGCCTATGGACTTGGCCTGAGTTGAGCATGAAATTCCCCACCTCTTTGATGAGCTGGTGGGAATATTTTGTCCCCATTACCTTCCCGTGGAGCACACTTTGAGTCTGTATTTAGATCTGTGGCTATTCCCAGCCTTGTTGTGGATCTGACAGTGGAATATAGAAAAAATTTATGAACTTTTCTAAGTTTCTCTACAGGTATGGTTTGCAGATCCTTCCGATTAAAATATTCCTCTAGCATTTCTAGATCTATATCCGCCAGGTCTTGTTCGTCTAGCTACATCAGGGTATCTCAATGTTCCCCCATTTTGTCTCCTTGGTGATATTCTTTACTTTGGGTAGATGAGTGTGTGGCCTGAATTTTTCCTTTCTGTTGGCTCTTTTATTTATGAGGATCTTGAATCTCTTCCTCTTTCGACAACTGATTCAAGATATCATAGGAGTTCTTGGTGATTATCTTTGGGGTGTTTTTATGGGTTCTACTTCTTTGGTGGGTTTCTTTTCCAAGGAATATCCCAACATTTGAGCAAAGATTCCCTTACCAATGTGCGACATGTTCTAGTTGTTATAACAAACAATGAATAATATATTGAAGTTTAGACAATACAACGTGAGAATAAAGGGGATCAGTTAGGTCACCCACGCCTATATAAACTAGTGCTCAGACAATGTACAAACCATGGAAATGGATACCAAAGAGAGGTCTTGCATAGAAATTTGTGCCATTTGTATATTTTTTTCTCTGTTTGGATGCAAGAGGTATTCATAGTTTTGGATTGCCTTGTTTTGTGTGCTATTGGGTTCTTTGAGGGAAGTATAGGGTGTTTGTACTCATTTTTCTCAAAATTTTGAGAGGAATATGATGGCGATATATGTTCTGTGTAAAATTTCTATGTATGAAAAGTGTTAGTCCAATTTGTTATGTATGAGACACATAGTCTCGTTATGCATGCAAAAAGGGGTTTCTACGCACCTATTCCGAGCATAATCATGTTTATACTCATTTTTCTCATAATTTCGTGATGAATTCAGTAACAATATTTTTTTATGGGACCCAGAGACATAACCCAAAATGGGTGAACTTCATAAGTCCATTCATTGTAATTTTTGGCATTTGAGCATTAAAGAGTGGTCTCACTGATTGAAAAGGGACCCAGAGACATAACCTGAGATGGGTGAACTTCATTAACAAATTGTTTATGTGCCTTTTGAATTGTTGTTGATCTTACTTTACTTCATTTTAACATTTTATTTTTGCAAGTTATTCATCAATGTTATTCAAATTTATGGATAAGCAAGACATTCACATGTTATTTTCAAATAATCAAAGACGATCTTCATTTCCTGAATCTAGTCATATTTTTTTTGTACTTAAGAAACAATTTTACATATAAGGACTTTTAGATCAAGTAGGTATTCAATGTTGATTGTGGCAATGAAAAAATTACAAATTGGACATAAATGTCAAATTTAGAGAGCCATGCATTTCAACTTAGAGATCAAAATTGAGTATGGCTATATCCATTGGAAAGCTGATTCAAAGGAGAATGTGAAAATTTTTCAAAGGATGCATTTTTTTTTCAAAAAATTTCAAGAACATGGCCTTTGATCTTGAGTGAACAATGCAATTTCCAAATATGGAAGATTTCCAAAACAATTTTGATTGGGGAAAAAGAGTTTAGGATGATAGAGGTGCATACTAGATGTAAAAATTGAGAAATGAAGGATGTATATACTTCATGATGCTGCCCATGTAGTGATGTGGAGGTGCATTTGGAGGTGAAAAAGTATGGAACTAAAAATGGTTTAAAAATATGTTGAAAGATTGGATCAAGGATCAAGGATGAGCAAGGATAATTAATCTTATGGTATTACTACAATTTTAATATCAAGATAGATTAATTCCATGAATCGATATTGTTAAGGCCTTTTTTCAAATTTGATTTTTGGCTCAATCAAGAAGAAACAAGGGACCAAGAAGCTTGTGTCTTGAATAAGAATGCATTCAGGGTACTTATTGTGATTAGTAGGTGTGATTTAGATTGTAGAAGAAGAGTGTGAGGGCCATTACCATTTTAGCTAATTATTATGTACAACCAAGAAATAATGACATGAATCAGAAGCATAGAACAAACTAGTAGGTAAAGAATTCCATCAATATACATAGGAAAATAAATAATAAGGGCTACAAATCATGATTGCAAAGAATAAAGTGATGGAAGTTTGGTATGGAAGAGGAAATCTACCAAGAATAAAGAGGATGAGGAATTTATGAGGTGATCTGTGGCTCATGTGATGGTTGAATAATCGATGTGGGAAAGTGTATCAATGCTTGAAAGGGTTACATGCTATAAACCAACAACTTATGTGTAAATAATATAGTGAAAGAAATACTAAATGTTCATTCACTTTAAAGGTGCCAATGGTGGAATAAAGCACTCCATTGTGCATGAATTGGTATTGAAGGATAAAATCAAGCTTCATAGAGAATTATCCAATGAAGAAAAGAGAAATTCCATATCGAAGAAGTCTACAAATAACTAGAGATACAGGCATAAGAGGCAATTATGTGGATACTCAATCTGATTCAAAGATAGTGTAGTACTAAGGGAATGATTGCGACAAAAAATAAGAATCATTGATGCATGTAGATAATGATGAGTACATTCCAAGTGTGCAAATGGATAATAAACCAAAGAAGAACATAAGAAGTACAATGATTTCCAGAATGGAAACATTCATGTCGCATATGAAAGGGAAAACACATATATGTAGTGGGTGCAAAATAGAGTGGACTCTAGAGGAGTCTTTATGAAGTTACAAAGATTCTCTTGGTATGTCCCAACTGAGTAATTTTATGGAATAAGTTGTATTGCATGGTCGTTATACTTTGATCATGTTATATTAATCCTATATAAATTCCAAAATTATTTATATTCCAAAATTGTTTATAAAAAAAATAAAAATGGATAAATATTTTTGAAAAAAACAAAAAAAATAATTAAATAACTAAATTTAATTCT
>SNQJ01S0029726.1:16801-31321 GCA_010110895.2 Picea sitchensis | reverse complement strand
ACATTTATTATATCTAATTACACATTTATTATATCTAACTACCATAGTGGGCCTTATTTAATAATATAGTGGACCTAGTCCACCTTACATTGAATGAACTCCACTATTATCACTATGGGCCTTCTGGTCCCCCCCCACTACCTCTCTAGCTACCTTACACTCTTACTGTTGTCTGCATTTTTGTATTGGTATTCTAGGGATGGAAAAACGAATTGATTCATGTTTGCATTTTGTATTGGTATTCTGGAAATGGAAAAACGAATTGACTCATGTCTTCATTTTGTATTGGTATTTTGGCAATGGAAAAACGAATTGACTCATGTCTGCATTTTCTATTGGTATTCTAACAATGGAAAAATGAATTGATTCATGTTTGCATTTTGTATTGTAATTCTGGCAATGGAAAAACGGATTGATTCATGTCTGCATTTTGTATTGGTATTCGGGCAATGGAAAAACGAATTGATTCATGTCTGCATTTTGTATTGGTATCTTGGAAATGGAAAAACATTTTTTCTTTTAAACGTTGTCAGAGATTGTCATTTAAAATGCCCACGTTTTTACTTTCAATGAGACAGAGATAGCCGTTTTAAATGCCCACGTTTTTTCTTTCAAATGAGACAGAGATTACCGTTTAAAATTGCCCACGTTTTTTCCTTCAAATGAGACTGAGTTTGTTGTTTTAAATGCCCACGTTTTTGCCTTCAAATGAGACTGAGTTTGTTGTTTTAATTGCCCACGTTTTTTCTTTCAAATGAGACTGAATTTGTTGTTTTAAATGCCCACATTTTTTCCTTCAAATGAGACTGAGACTGTTGTTTTAATTGCCCACGTTTTTGCTTTCAAATGAGACTGAGTTTGTTGTTTTAACTGCCCACGTTTTTGCTTTCAAATGAGACTGAGATTATCATTTTAAATGCCCACATTTTTGCTTTCAAACGATGGACTCAGTTGTTGTTAAATGCCCACGAATTTCCATTAAATGGTAGCATGTGCTTGCTGAGTTATGGCACAACGATTCACCATTAACTGTGACTGTGTTTTGCTACTGATGTGACCACAGTTTTGCCCCTTTAAATGGTTGACTGCGATTGCTGGATTGGACACCATTTTGCCTTAAATGTTGCATGCATTTTACCGTTAATTGCCATGTTAATTGCAATATTAAATGCTATATTATTGCCATATTAATTGCCAGGATAATTTTCTACAGTGAGTTAATGGATAGCAGATTCCTTCTTAATGATATATTAATTGTGTTGTTACGGTTATATTAATTGCCTTGTTACAGTTATATTGATTGTTACGATTACATTAATTGCCTTGTTATTTCTTCACTAATGGTTATGTTAATTAAAATGTTAATTTCATTGTCATTGATATATTACTCGTTATGATAACGGTTATGTAAATCATCTTGTTATTGTTGAATTAACTGTCATGTTAATTGTTACATCAATTGCCTTGTTTTTCTATAATAATTGTCGTGTAACTGCGATGTTGTTTCCTTGTTAGATTGCTAAAACAACGTTAATAGTTGGCAATTTCCTTCTCAATACTAATGACAACTACTATTGTTAGTTTGGTCGATATAGTAGTCTACATGCTGAGATTAATTGCTCATAAGTGTTTTAATGAAATCATTCTACTTTAAGATTGTAAATGTTGTTATTCAAGTAATGTCTAGTTGGATCGAGAATTTGGATTAACATAGACTTGACTGATTAGGTTGTGTTAAAGATTAAAATTTGATTGGTAAGTAAGGAATGGATTGCAAATTTTAGACTCGTTGGATTGAATTTTAATTAAGGATAGAGGGCATTTATAATTATGGTTTTAGTATTGACCACTTAGATTTGAAAAATTAATTGTATTAATGTTTATTTAGTGGACACATTATTGTCTAATTGTAACTTGATGTTCCCTATTAGAATGGAACCCTTGTTAAAATTGAATGTAATCATAAACCGATTAGACTAGGTGATTGGTGGGGGCGGGGACGACATCGTGTGGGCTGGCGTCACCCTTGTATTTTTCCTCTTGTGTCTCATCAACCTTTGTGTGGGGTAGGTATACTCTCCCAGTAAGTATTTGGTTCCTAGCGCGTCAGAGTTTTCTTGAGTCTTGGTCCCTTTTGTTTTGCACTAAGTTTATTGATGCACCTCTCATCTAGGGACGGCATGGTCTCTGATGAGGGGATCATGGCATTCTCTATGGGTTAGCGGTGAATGATAGCTTGGTCAGAGTCGGTGCCTAGCATGTGAGTGTGGTTGAGCATCGTATGTTTACTTGGGCGCATGCATTGGTTCGCATGCCTTGAGGTTCTAGTATTGTTCGTCAACATTGTTATGTCAGGAAGGGGAAGTGGTCCCTTAGCTTGTAGGCGTGTCTTGTTTCGTCGAGCGGTTATTCATTACCTCTGGTTATTCTGTGCATGTTTGCCCAGTTTCCCTTGTGCCTATGCATGGTGTTGTAGTTGTCTGTTGCCTAGGTTGCGTGCTTTTGGTCGTCGTCTGTGGTGTGGTCAAACTTTTGTTATCGTTTCCTTCTTTCCCCTTAATTATTAAAAAAAAAAAAAAAAAGATGGCTTCGCCCATGGCCGTAATAGTGGGGTTGTTACAATTCACCTTTTATGACAATCATCATAACATAAAATAAAAACAACTAACCACATACCAAAAATCCATAATATCCTTATAAAAGATAATAGTTAAGATATAAAAAAAGAGACTCTTGCATTATTCCAATCCAATAGAATCACCAATTGCCTCATTTTGTCCACGATGAGGAGAAAAACATACCAATGATAAAAATAATCATGCTAGAAATTTTCTGGATTGAGCTGTGTGTAAGGTTTTGAAATGCCCACTTTTCGAGTGGACACTCCACCCATCATCAAGGACATAGAAATCTCTAATAATTAACTAGCAATGGTTGAGATGATAACAACAATAACAAACATAATAGCAATAACTACAACTAACAACCTTTGTTGGTAGCCCCAAAAAATTAATTATTTATACAATTTTAGATGAATAATCATTTTTTCCCATATCAAAATCTTAACTTAACTAAGTTATTAAGATACATAAATACAATCCATTACAGGTTAATAAAAACTATTCGAAACAAACCACAAAAATCATGAACTTACCCTTTCGCAAGTGACTTGATTCTTTCTTTGATTCCACATGGGGAAAGTGGGGTTATCCAAGTGTCACACTTTCTTCACTCGACTATGTTATTCAGCTACAAGAACAAAAGGACAACAACACAAATTGGAAAACCTAAATCCAAATTTGGTTTCCTGCTCATTATGTTACCAGCAAAATCGATTTTTGATGGCTACCCACTATCATCGCATCATCTTCAATTTTAACAAGAAAACAATAAGTATGACAACCTAGATATATATGCATCTTTCAACCCAAAATTTATAATAAAAAAATGATTTGCAAGATGAGTTGATCTCATTGATTATCAAAATTTATTTATTTATTCATGTTATTTAATTACTATGTATTAATATTATGTAAAAAAAAATTGTAAATAAAAGGAAGGTCCTTGTATTAATATCAATTGTTGTCTATACATTGCCAAGTGTTAGCCACCTGTTCTTCCACAAAAGGGAAACCAGAACAGGTGGCCGCCATTAGAGGCTCAAATTTTGACACATCACCATATGAGCTAAAACTGTCTGAACAAAATTGTATGACCTAGATGCATGAACAAAACTATATGGACAGTATTGAAATGGTCACTATGACCATCTAGTCTGCTACTGGAGCAATCAAAAAACATAAGCCTGGAACGAGAGAAAACAAAGAACATAAACCTGGAGGATTTACTCCACAGGAAAGCTCGGGCGACCATGAATTTTGTAGACATGGATGTACTTATGGACACACGTTGGGCATCGAGTCCATGCAGGAGCATCCACTAGTGTATCGAACAGAATGTCCAGTCTTTGACCGACGATGCATCGTGAGTGTAGTTGATCATCTTGTTTTTTTCCAATTTCAAAGATAAGTTGGAGGTTCTCCTCTTTGAGACGATTTCACGGAGTGGAGGCCGCTCCTCTTCCTTTTCCTCGCTAGAGACCACTGTTTTCTCCTCCACTTTCCATCTTGGGGGGATTTCCTCCTCCACCATGCAACTATCTTCGTCAAACACCAGGTCCTGTGCATTGATTTTCGGGGGGGGAGACTAGTGGGAAAAATAATGCGATCACTCGGTGGTGGGGCTTCCTCTTGAATAGAGAAATTTCCATGGATGGAGTGATGGGAGGATGGAGGAGGCGTCGACGACCCCTTGCTATTATTTATGGGGCCAGAGATACGAGCAACCATAAGAGCCAATTAGGAGGGGGAAATTATGCCATGCTTGGAGAGGGCGTTTTAGTACAACGCAACTCTCCTAGAATTCCCACTTTCTCTTGGCATGGTGGAAAAAATGCAGAGGCGGAGGGCAGTGGGAGGAGAGGAAGTTGGAAAGTGCTCAGGAGAGCTCGAACGAGTCGAAGCGCGGGTGAAATAGCCAAGGAAAATGTAGATAAATCTCTTGTGAGGGCCGAGGAACAGAAGAAGGGTAATGAAAGAGTAAGGAGAAATTCTCCAGACAAAGTAATGGAGCAGATGCAGTTGCAGAGGGAAAAGGTGAGAAAATTCTCAAAGGAGCTAAGGATCGGGAGAAAATGCAAAGGGGGAAAGGATGAGGATCAAATGCTCATATGATGTCAAGATAACTACATCCTACAGGTAAATGAAAATTGTTTAAATATGTAGTTCAAATCCAGATCAAATTCATTGTTCAAAAATCACCCCTTAAGCACTGGATATAATTTTTCTTCCCTCAGTGGTAGCTATTCCTAGTCTCATTCATTATGACAGTATGGGGATACCATCTAGACATTATGTGTACTTATATTTTAAAAACTATTAACTAGTGAACAAAGTAAATGAATAGAAATATATGTACATAGTTACAACTAGTTATTATTAGTAAAATTATAACTAGTTATTATGAAAATTTTAGATTTTCACTTTTAGATTTTCATAATAACTAGTAAAATTTTCATAATAACTAGTAAATTTTAGATTTTCACTTTTTTGAAAATGAAACAAATTTCTTAATATAACTTCTTTGACAAAATTAAAATTTATAGACATGGATATTTGAAAAAAATCATTAACTTGAAAACGCATCAATTTGAAGATTTTAAAAATAAATTACTAATAAAATTTAGTTTTCAAAATTGCCAAAATTATGATGTAAGATGGATTAAAAAAGGAAAATCACTCTTATCAAAATTTAACTATGGATACAAATAACCTTCATTGACCAAAGTTACCAAAATGAATTAATTTTTGTAAGTTTTGTTAATTTTTTTTAAAATTATTAAGTTTGATTAGGCTTAAAATTTCAGATTAAAAATTTGATTACAATTATTTGTTTCTCATGTCTCTAATTTACATTTTATGAATATTTATAAGTATCATTTTTTTTTTGTTGTTATATACAAATTTGAAAAGGTAAATTAATAATGAAAGTTTATAAAAAAATTCTTTTAATAAAAAAACTATAAAAGTAAATTAGTAGTGATGGACACTTACAAGAACGTTGGCATCAATATTCTAGGGATTCACCTTGGGCTTCTTGGTGGCAATTGATGGGGAAAACGTGAGAACAAAAGTTGGCAAGGAGACAAGTAAGCAATCTTCACCCGACGAATCCTTATCTTAACCCGAAACAATGTCTGGCTCAAGGAAATCGCGACCAGTTTCTTGATTGGACATGCGGTTGGATATTTAATTAACCATTAACACTGCACGTGAACTACGAATACGAGACAATATTAAATTTAGTTTACTATTTTATTTACTAATCCAATAAACTAGTTTAAACTAGTTTAGTGTGTAGCCTCCATAAAAATTTATATCCTATAACTATAGGAAGTTAAATATCTAGAATTTATGATGGATGCCCTATTGAGTGGAACTTAGATTTGACAGATTTGGATTTGATAAATATTGACGTGTGGATTTTGTATTTACACATGTTAAATATTTCTTAAAACCAAAAAAAATGTCATGTGGTAGCTCTCTTAAAACCAAAAAAAAATGTCATGTGGTAGGTCAAATTCCAGGACTTCTTAAAACCAAAAGGTCAAATTCCAGGACTGCATCCTGCACTTGAGAAATGGTAGCACTGCCAAACTTCTTGCACTAAAAAATGAAAGATAATTAAGAAAATTGGTTTGGGATTATATTCCTTGTCAGTCATTTATCCAAACTCCTCTGAAGTTCCATAAATGAAAGTTCTCTTAATTGTGAGGTGATCGGTAGTACACTGCGTGGTCTGATCAATGGTAAGTGGTAACCCGCTACTTGTGTAACTAATGCAACTCCCAGCTAACCAAGCGATATTACATTACTTGCTTCCCCATTTTTACAACTTTGATATTGTAGAGCGATCATTCGACATTGGCATATGGATCACACAAGCCTTTGAGCATTCCTCGAATGTGAATGTCAATCTCATCTCATCTTGTTTTCCATGATAATGGAGGACTAGGACAAATGTCATTTAGGTGGATATAGGCTCTAAAACTAGTAAATGAATCAATCCCCTTTTTTATGTTGTAGTATCCGCGAGCAAAGGTGCCATGGTAAGACACAACATCTACATCTCTTGTTGCACGTCCTTCAACTACATCAAAGCGTGCTAGCAGGTCTTGGTTTTTATCAAATGGAGAAGACGCTACAACTACTACAAGGGTGTTGATTATTGGTAAAACTTATGGGGTGCCCATGACTCAGGTGGTTGGAGAAACTATTGCAGATTCCACGACTTACATGTCCTTGTCTTCGATGTCAAATGTCTCACACTCATTCTCCGAATGGGATCCCTTTATAAGAGACATGATAAATCATCTCCCGTGACACAATGTCCAGAGAATGATAATGCCCCAAATTCAGAGAGGTTCCCAGCCTTTACAGCGGGGATATGATGATCTATGATATTTTGGACCTAGTTGAATCACTAGATATGGCAAACCCACGTAAAAGTCCTGATAATATTAGAGAATGCAAAGCTTAAAATTTATTTAATCCTGTCGAATACAAACCTACTACAGTTTTCATGTGACGTTCTATACAGATTTGGACTAACACAACTCTGTACAATGTGGGATACTTCAGGGTTTATATGTAGGAAATACTAAATGGGCGAAATTTTGTAGCATATTTTTGTGACCATCTGCAGTACTTGAATACATATACAGATAGTAGCTTTCTCAGTATTCCTTGGGTTTCTAGGGGAGTAGGTATTAATATTCATGTGACCCATTCTCTCTTGTATGTATTTTTCACCATGAATAAAATAATTACATGTAGCATTTCATATTATTCTAGTAAAAACATTCCCTGGGATCCTCTTGCTATCATGTTTCTCTAATCTGTTTCTGTTACTTCATTCCAAATGTATGAGGCATGGCAATTTATTTTTGGTAATCATAGTGGTAGTACCTTGTATGTATTTTTCACCATGAATAAAATAATTAATTGTAATATATATTTCATATTATTTTAGTTAGTAAAAACATTTCCTGGGATCCTTTTGCTATCATGTTTCTCGAATCTGTTTCTGTTACTTCATTCCAAATGTATGAGACATGGCAATTTATTTCTGGTAATCATAGTGGTAGTAGCTGACAATATTAATTCATCGCTTGAATTTGAATATCAAAGTAAACATCTAGTTCATTAATGGACATAATCCATAGGTCATAGGTTTCTCAATATAACTGACATTTAAATGAAACTTCAAATAAAATACTTAAATTGACTTTCACTTCTTCAAAACATTTAAATGAAACTTCAAATAAAAAATAAAATCCTTGAATTGACTCACTTCTTCAATAGAGTTCATTACATTTCACTTCTTCAATAAATTTTGGAACTGAAAGATAGTTGATTATATTAGATAGTTTACTATATGGTTTTAGAGTATCATCTAAAATAGTTTTTGTTTAGGAAATGGGTTAAAGGTCCAAGACTTAGATAATGTGGGTTATTTCAAGTGATGGTTTTCTTGAATAACAATGATTTTCTTTCTTGAATAACAATGATGAGTTAATTTGCATTTAGTCAATAATGATTATGCCTTGACATACTAAGTTATGATAAGTTTTCCCACTATAATAAAAAAAAATCATTACATTGTTGAGATGCTAACTCACATTAAACCATTGATATTCACTACAAAGAATATCCATAATCTAAGTGATGGCTTAGTGATTTCTTACATACCTTTCAAATGAAGCTTCAAATAAAAATCAAAAGTATTGGAACATTACTACCTAAAATGTATAAAAACCCTTAAAAACATTAAACCAGTTAAACAAGATGTAAGGACATTGCCACCTTATAGCTAGCTCTAGTTATGCATGTAGAAATATTCATGAAATTACAACTAACATACATTATAAAAATTAATCTCAAACTTACATTCTAAAATAAAATAAATTAGATAAAGTATTGTTGATAATATTTAAGATATAATATTTTAATAATAAACAAATAAATAGATATTAATAATAATTTTATTAATGATTATTATTTTCAATAAAATAAATTAGATAATTTATTAATAAAAATTTTAATGATAATATTTAAGATATAATATTTTAATAATAAACAAATAAACAATATTAATGATAATTTTAATAATGATTATTAATAATAATGATGATTATTATTAATAGAATTTTATATAACTTAAAAAATTAAATGATTAATGGATTTTTTTAACATTTTGTTTATATTATTGAAAAAGTTTTTTTAGTTTTTTTTTTGTTTTCTATGAGTAAATAAAGTAGATATGTTACAAAATTAAGAGCAAAAAACTAATATATAAAACATCTTTTAAAAGAAATTTTTAATTCATTATTTAATTTTCTTTAATATTAAAAAGTATAAATTTTATATAACAAACACGTTTTTTTCCCACTGTGCAATTACACTTTGAAATTTAAGTCATTTATTTTTTAAATATTTATTTAATTTTTTTAATTCTTTAAAAAATAACTTTAAATTCTTAATTTATATATAATTAAAGATTTATTTATAAAATAAATTAATTTTTTCTTTTTATATATTTTATAATATATAAAAAATTAAATTTAACTATATAATAATATTTTCTGTTAAAAATATTTGAAAAATCACCTCCTTCCACTCTACTTTATTACATCTCAAATAGTAACTAGAATTTGAAAATTAACATTGAAAGTAAATCTGAAAAAATTAAAACAGATTACTTTTGGGTGGACTTCGATGAATACGGTTTTTAAAAATAGATCAACTTAAATTAGAGTTGTTGAACGGTCAATTTTTTTTTAACCTTTGTTAGTGTGTTGCATATTGGTTGCAATTAATTATATAAACAAAATTCTCTTAATATGTATTGTATATTTTTTTAATGTTTTTTAAATATAAAAACAAAATTTTTAAGAATTGGAAATAAATAAACCAATTCAGTCTTAATAGATTTTAATCATTATTATAATAATTTAATTTTTCATTATTCTATTTTTTATAATATATAAATTTTTTTATTTTTACATAATATATAATTTTTTTATTTTTAAATTTAAATGTGAAAATATTTTTAAAAAACTCCTCTTTCGACCCTACTTTACATCTCAAATAGTAACTAGAATTTGAAAATTAAAAATTAATATTAAAAAAATAATACTCTTCGACGAGTATGGATTTTTTTTAAAATCTAATAATACGTTCAAATTAGATTTGTTGAACGGTCCATTTTGTTAACGTAATTGACCGTTGAATGGCAAGAATGCTTAATATTAGAACGCTTGCAAACGTTACAACGAAATTTACCGTTCAACAACTCTAATTTGAACGACTAATTAGAGTACGGATTTTTAAAAATTCAAAAAAATTAAAGTTGTTAAACGGTCAATTTTGTTCTAACGTTTGCAAGCGTTCTAATATTAAGCATTCTTCCCATGAATTCATAACGAACTCTCATAATTCGTTTTATTCTCTGCACAAAAATGGCATCGATCTTATTCAAGAACAAATGATTTCTATTTCTAGAAACGGTTTGTTCTTGAATGTAGAAATCACCATGATCCCTGTAATGTTCAAGAACAAACTATNAACGAACTCTCATAATTCGTTTTATTCTCTGCACAAAAATGGCATCGATCTTATTCAAGAACAAATGATTTCTATTTCTAGAAACGGTTTGTTCTTGAATGTAGAAATCACCATGATCCCTGTAATGTTCAAGAACAAACTATTCCAGGTACTGATTCATCTTCAATGCAGAAATCACCATGATCCCTGTAACGTTCAATACCTTGGGTCTCCATAGTAGAATAAGCGTTTGTAGTGTCTTCTCTTGGGAAGATATCCATGCCCAGATTTATAGGAAGGACAGATTTAATCACCTCCAGGCTTATTAAGCATGTTTTTACCTGTCTGTGACCAACAAGGCTCTGAGTGCGACTTGTTAGGAGGGAGTGGCCACAACTAACAGACTTGCCCAAATCAACCACCAGAATTCATGTGGATTTGGTTCAATGATAGGACCTTCGGAGGTGCCGTTAATGTACAGGTCCTCTAAATTGATTTGTTCGATTTCTGTCTGTTCTGGCGAAGACAGGGAGATTCATTTCCGCTCCATAATCTGTTCTCTTGATCCTCTGCAGAATCTGATCAAGTAAATAGAAATGGTTTGTTCTTGAATAAGATCGATGTCATTATGCTGCTGTATTGTACCAGGTACTGATTCATATTCAATGTAGAAATCACCATGATCCCTGTAACGTTCAATACCTTGAGTCTCCATAGTAGAATAAGCGTTTGTAGTGTCTTCTCTTGGGAAGATATCCATGCCCAGATTTACAGGAAGGACAGATCGTGGAAAATTTTCATGGTCAAGACGATTCAACGGAACTCTTGACGCTGGCTTTTCAAATTTTCTCACATCCGTTCCATGGCTTTTTGGATGGTTGTCCGAATAGAAATTTTTGCAGAATCTTGGGACTTCTGCTACAACGCTCATCATGCTAGCCAGGAGATGCCTACAACGCTCAATTTCATTCTAACGTTTTCAAGCGTGTTACATATTCATCATTCTTGCCATCAATTCATTACGAACTCTCATAACTCGTTTTATTTTCTGCACATTCTATGTCACAAGATTTGTGGCCAATTTCAAAATTTCCTGCAGGCATCTCCTGGCTACCATGATGAACGTTGTAGCAGAAGTTCCAAGATTCTGCAAATTTTTCTATTCGGAAAGGGTTATAGACAACCATCCAAAAAATGCAAGGGCTGAAAACCATGGAACGGATGTGAGCAAATTTGAAAAGCCAGAGTCAAGAGCTCCGTCGAATCGTCTCGACCATGAAAATGTTCCACAATCTGTCCTTCCTATAAATCTGGGCATGGATTTCTTCCCAAGAGAAGACACTACAAACGCTTATTCTACTATGGAGACTCAAGGTATTGAACGTTACAGGGGATCATGGTGATTTCTACATTGAAGACGAATCAATACCTGGTACAAAACAGCAGCATAATGACATCGATCTTATTCAAGAACAAACCATTTCTATTTATGCAGAAATTCATAATTCTCCAATACTTGATCAGATTTCTGCAGAGGATCAAGAGAACAGATTATGGAGCGGAAATGAAATATCTGAAATCTCCCTGTCTTCGCCAGAACAGACAGAAATCGAACGAATCAATTTAGAGGACCTGTACATTAACGGCACCTCCGAAGGTCCTATCATTGAACTAAATCCACATGAATTCTGGTGGCTGATTTGGGCTGGTGGCTGATATAAGACTGGTGGCTGATATAAGACTGGAGGTGATTATATCACAGAACCGATAGAATTCTGGTGGCTGATATAAGACTGGAGGTGATTATATCACAGAACCGATAGAAAAGAAGAAATCCACAGCACGCTGCTTTGGAAAAATGACTATAACGAAAATGCAATCCACTAAATCGCCAAGGTTGGGGAGTTTTATTGAGAATGTAGATATTCCAGTTTCCAAAGAGGTATATTATACTCTTCAATAGCTGTATATAATATAAATTCATTCTAATTTTATACTTATAATTCTGTCTGTGTTTCCTTGACTTGATCAGGGATCTCGATGTAAAGAACTCAGGACTACTCGTGTTAGGAGGCGCATTCGTAATAAGAGCCTCTCCCCAATGCGGCCTGCACCAACTCTCTGATGAAGTCCATTACAGTGAACACTGCACGTCCACATCAGAGGATGGTTTTCAGTTCTGTATTTATTTATTTTTATATGATTCTGCAGATCCACATCTCGACTGGGCTTATTATATGATGGTTTTCAGTTATTTTGAAGCAGAACATAATCCTGTATTTATTTATTTTTAGATGATTCTGCAATATATGCAGATAATTGCCTGCTGCACACAATATCTGCAGATAATTCTACCATGGTTTATAATTTATTGTTATCCTCGTATGGCTCATCTGTTAAATTCTTGAGTTTATTGTAAATAGTCTTTCTTTCCTGAATCATATGGCGCAGCTGTTAAATCAAATCGTTATCGTCTGTTAAATTCTTGAGTTTATTGAAATCGTCGAATAATATGGCGAAATTGTTTTCCGACCAGACAATGAGGTTCGCTGGTCTCAATATTTGTTTATTTGGTTAATTAGTTAGAACAGTGTAAATTTATTTTAACTGAAAATTTATTTATTATGCTATGAAACAGATAAAATCTAAGTTATTATGCTTTGAAACCGATAAGTTTAAATGTAAACTTTAATAAAATCACATGGAGATATTTAAATTTCTCTCTCTCTATATATAAACCCATGAGTCTACTAATTGGTTTATGAACCATTTGCCAGAAAAATTTCACTTTCCTATTAATTCCCTTAGACTAGCTGATCATGCGGCTATCTTGGTGATTAATTACGTCATAATAGGTGGTCATTTTTTGACATATTTTAGTTAGTTTTGTGGGTGATTATTACAAGAGAAAACAGAGTAGCTGCTTGTCATTTATTTAGCTTTAGCTTTTAAATTTTTGGCAGTAAAACCAAAGAACGTTTATTTCAGAAGTTCAGGACATAAGCTATAGTCACAAAACATTGTTGTGCTCGCAGGATTAGTCCATCCTCCTTTATATAGTGTTATATATTTATTTCCTTTATATTATATACTGTTATATATTTATTTGAATTTCAATCAAATGGAAATTTTAATATAATTTTATTTATAAAAATAAAAAGGTTTTTTTTTTTTTTAAATAATATTTTATTTTTATTAAACAATAAAAATTATTTATGTACTCATTATTTATTTATTTTGTTTATTTTTTAATTTCATTTTTTTCATTTTATTTTATTTTATTGAAATATGATGTTTTTTATTTGATTGAAATATGATGTTTGAAAATTATTAAAATGTTATGGTTCAAAAGAATTTATCATCATTAAAAAAAATTGAAAATGAAAAACACTTTTTTTTTTTTTAAATATTCTACGTACATATATCAAATCTTAATTTCAATATATTTCTTACAACATTCACTTTTTTAATCTTTTTAGTTATTAAAATTATAAAATTTTAGAAACATTTTTTTTTTTATGTCTAACTTCTATCACTATAACCTTCAGGTGTGCCCACTATGCCCTTTACGAAGCACACATTGTAAGCTGGGGGGAGTTGAACTCGAAACCTCATGAAACTTCATTTTCACGGCACTTGCCAATTGAACTGCCCCCCCAAGAGTTTTTTTTAACTTTTTAATTACAAACAAAAAATTCTAAAACAAATTAACTAATTTTTTTTCTTCTCCTTAAAACTCAAAGATGATTTTATAAACATTAATAATCATCATTATCATTAATATATAATTTTACTTCAAATAAATAATTTTGTGTTTTAATAAAATTTAATTTTATCATTATAATTTATTTTTTATTTTACTTTCATTAAGATAATTAAACTTTGAAATTATAATTTATTTTTTTATGATATTATTAAACTTTGAAATTAAAATAGATGGGATAAAATTATTATTATAATTAAAATTAGATAATTAAAATTTGATCTTATAAATATTAATAACTAGCCTCGATCAAGTCTCTCTAGGTGAAAACATTTTTTAGAATGCAAAATTTGAGGACAGGTTAAAGATTTTCAAGATTTTTTTGTTAAATATTATAAAATATTAATATTATAAAATATATTAATATATTTTATAATAAATAACAATTGTAACCACTAGATTGCATTGTTTTCAAGATCTATTAATTGAAACTATAGAAAATTGAAACATAACAAATTCAAACATATATATATATATATATAAGTTCGTTGGATATAGCTTGGGTGGTTGGGAGGAATGGTTGTTATCCTCATCTCTGGACACTAATATATATATATGATGATGATGATGATGATGATGATGATTAACGTCCAC
>SNQJ01S0029725.1:68143-112907 GCA_010110895.2 Picea sitchensis | reverse complement strand
GTACATAGTTATGATTATTTCAAGTTAGGGTTGTTGACTAATCCCAAACTAGTCATGTGAGACTAAAGAAAAGTTTGATGAAAATGCTAGTCTCTTGTTGTGAAAGTTAAGGAAGGTTTGCAGGTATGTGATAATATACACCAGTTCTATTGTAGAGTCACAAATCATATTTTTATGATGAAATTAATGAGTTCTTTTGGTTAAGGTACATGTTGGGTACATGGTTGAGACAAGTAGTTGATGAGTTGGCACATACATGAGGTCTATAGTTGATAATGTTGGTACATATTGATGAGTCATAGTTGATGAGTAGTTGACACATGATTGATACATACTTGGTACATGGTTGGATGCACTTGTTTATGGTATAGGTTGATTACAAGTTGTTTGGTATAGGTTGGTGCATGGTTGGTCCACTTGTTTATGGTACAGGTTGATTACAGGTTAAGGTACAAGTTGATGCATGGTTGATGCATGGTTCAGGTTTATTGGTATAGGTTTACAACGGTATATCTCATAGTGATAGTGTGATAGTGGTTCCATCATTCTACTTCTACTTCAAGGTGGTTGGCTTGGGCAAGGATAGGTGGTTGTAGCCACCTTCTGGTTGTAGTCAGAGAACATAGGGGGTTGTAGCCTCCTTCTGGTTGTAGCCAGATAATAAGGGAGTTGGAGCTTCCTTCAGGTTTATTGGTACAAGTTGGGGGATGAAAACAAAGGAAGCTTGTGCTTCCAATGAATGTAATTCTTCAAGACATATAAGAAAAATCATTTTGTGGTTTTCTCCCTCTTTGGGTTTCCACATAAAACACTGGTGTACTATGTATGTGTATGATTTTTCATTTGTTCATTGCTTATTTACTCTGTAGTTATTGGATGATAATGCTACATTGATATAACACTTGGATTATATGGTTAAAAAAGATTAGATTGCTCTATTACTGATTCACCCCCCCTCTCAGTAATCCAACAAGAACACAACCATGTCTATCCATAGTAGTACACAACTACAATCTAGTGGTACACTACCACACCAAGTATCACAAGACTACTTAATCAGTGACACATAGTCACAACTAGTGAAACACATCCAGCACAGTAGCATACATCTACTATCCAGAGACATACAGTCTCCATAGAAATCATATCATATAATATCAATTTGCACAGAAGACAATATCATGATATAAATTGAGTCATCTGGGCCATTCTTCCACTCACATCTATGAGATATGGAAGAGAATATTCCCTTGGAAAGAAAAACATCACCCATGGGCTATATGGACTATTATTCTCAAGCATAGAAGAATAATTGTCCTTGATTTCTGATCCTGGACCATTCACTTAACTGGGCCATTCCTCCTACACTAAACATAGTGCAACCTGGATAGAATGAGTCTTCTCTAGGGAATGTTTATCCCTGATTGTTGAACCTGGACCATTCACCTAACTAGTCCATTCCTCTGACACTAAACATAGTGTAAACTGGAGAGAATGATTCTTCCCTAGGGAATGATTGTCCAGACCATTTCCTAATGGAAATTACTGTCCCGCACCAACCTCCAAAATAGACCATTCTTCAAAATGGCTCACAACTATGAACTTCGAAAGAATGACTGCTCGGCAAGGAAAAAAATTCTACTTGACCACTACTCAGAGTGACTGCCAAGAAGATTGACTGTCCTAGACCATTCCCCCACTCTGGCCATAAGGGGAATCATTGTCTATGGTACATCAAAAATCTATTGAACCATTTTCATTACAAAAATCATTGTCCAATATGGACCATTATTTGAACTGGAAAATGTCTGTTCGTCAGAAATATCAAACCACTTTCCGAACTAGAAAGGAACAGCTCATCCTAGACCATATTTTGAACTAAAAAATGATTGTCCATAAATCAATAACACACCAGTTCTCCCTCCCAACCTGGGAGTAATTTGTTATTTTTTCAATAAGGAAGTCATCTCCATGATCTCCAACTTGTTTCTTGAGTAAGCAAACTTTTTCATCTTGGATGGAGGCTTTACCAAGATATTTTTTATCTTCCCATCTGTGGAGATATATTGGAGAACCACTTATCTTTTTTGGACTTCATCATGGAGAATTTAATGCTTGATCTCAATGTACTTCGATCTGTATAAAACGTTGGTTTTCTTTGAAGCCTTCATATAGCTATGATCATTACAATATATCATGGTTGAATTCAACACTTTTGTTTCCCGCTAGCTCATGACATTGTGGCAAGGATAAAACTGAAACATATCCAAGTAGCACTTCTTTTGTCATCATGAGAGTTTGTCATGGATTATAAATCCATCATCCTAGACTTCTGAGTAACCATTATGATACATTATCTCTGTTATAGAAAGTTTTCACCACGCCTATGTTGTGAATGAGAGGCACTACACCAAGTTGTTTGAATCCATACAAGATCTTCTTCCATCTGCATACAAGGGTCTCTTTATAGTATACCTCAAAACCTTGAGGTTTCTCTACATATGCTTCTTATTCAATTATGTTGTTGAAGAGAACAGTCCTTACATTTATCTGATGTAAAATCCAACCCATGGATATTGCAAAAGATATAATGGATCAGATAGAGGTATGTATGGTTACTGGAACAAGCTATCATCATAGTCTTCTCCCTCCATCTGGGAGAAACTCTAGTTTTGAATCTTGCAATGCTTCCATTCATAAGTATTTCATACATTGTTCTTCATCACAACTTCCATTTATTCTTCTTGATTGCTTCTAGTAGGTTCAAACCAAGTTGGTAGTCTTGTGATTCTCGATATAATGACTGGCTATTATGGATTTTCTTTCTCTCTTGGAATCTTCATGTTCCTCCTCATGTTTCTCTTTAGCTCTTGGGTCCATGGACTTTTCTATAGATTCCATGCCCTGAAGATTCCAAATTATTCCTTTCATCATAGGATCATGGATGTGGATGGACAACTAGGGATACTTTAAGGCTTATTTTCGAAGAAGACTTCTTCTAAATTCAAACTAAACATGTGCTTCTTTTAATGGCTTCTACCATCAATGTGAACATGGATAGATACTTCATAATCCTCAATGGATCTAATTATTTAGGATTATCTCCCTCCTAATTCTTGCTTCATGCATGAATGCATGATTTTCTTTTGGAATTATATAATCAACTCCCTCCATCTAAGAGATTTCGCACTTCCATCTGCATCCTTATTGCCTTCTACAAAATGTCACAAGTATTTTTCTAATTTCCTCTTGATTGCTGACTTCTTTTTGTTTTTACTTCTTCTAGGTTTCTTCAAGTTTTATTCTGATTTCGACTTATCTTGCATTTTTTACTTATGTTAATAGCTTCCACAGGAATTGTTACCAAGGATTGTCAATGTACTTCATCTTTTCATTTGTATTGCTTGACTTGTAGTCATCGTGATAGAAATCCTTATCTTGTTATTCTTCCATAGGTATTGTTTCTCTTTGATCATCTTATATTCTAATAAATAGATATGAAATATATGTACAGAAAACATGGTATGTACAAGAATTATGAAGAATATTGTTACCTTGTCTTAGAAAAAGAAGTTTGTTTTATCTTGATTTTCCTTCTTTGAGGGTTCTCTTTCTTCGACAACTATTGCTTCATCTGTTTCTTTCCTTTTATTTAACATAGGATAGTGGTTCATGTAGTGACCATATTTTTGAAAGTTGAAGCATTGTATCTTTGACATATCATTTTCTTGATTTGGTTTCTTCATTGAGCCAAACTTCTTCTTATTCCTGAAATTCTTGAACTTTTTTGTGAAAGCTTGATCATCGTATTTCTTTTGGGATTTCTCTTTTTCACTAATCCTTGATTATTCTTGTGCACATCAAGTCCAAAGTTCTTCAAATGTGGGATACTCCTTTCTTGTGTTCATGCTTGTGGAAAATGCATCCCATGTCTTGGGAAGACCATTAAGTACTATATTTACCAGTTCCTTCTCTAAAATGATTTTTTCAATAGCTTGTAGTTGATCTCTTAACTGAGATATTCCCACAAGGTATGATGTTATGTTGTCATCATCATTCATATTCATGTCACGGAGCTCATTCTTCAAACTCATTACTTGTTCAATGTTTCTGACTGAGAAGAGGTTTGTTAGGGCATCGTACATATTCTTAGATGAGTCAATATGGGAGATGTAGGGTATCAATTGGTTTTTTATACAGTACACTATGATACTCATGGCATTGTTGTCATTGTCTTTGAATGTATCCATAACTGCAATGTTTTTAGGTTCCTTCTCTTTTCCTTCTTCGAACTGTGGTTCCATGATATTTCCTTTCACGATATCCAACACTTTATTCTTGGAAAGGATGAGGTCAATCCTTGCCTTCCATGCTCTAAAGTTAGAAGCCCCTTCTAACTTTTTTTATGACTTCATAGAGTAAGTCATAACTGCTTTGACTTGGTCAACCTTTGACTTTGACCAAAAAATCAAACTTAACGTCTTAGCTTGCTGAGAGTACCAAGAGGTGTGATAGGTTAAGGCATACTAGGTTATCTAGAAATTAGTTCAATCTCTTCACTTAAGGTGCCTCAACAAGAGGGTTAGGGTTTCATTGTTGCAGCAAAAATTTTGACTGCAACTGCAACTGTAACTAAGCAAATCCTCCCAATCTATATTCTAGCGGTTAGATTGTCCGAAGATAGTGAGGCCCCATAAATTTTTAGAAATGATATATTTTCTCGTTTAACCATAGACAATATATCAATATTCTCAACCAACCATAGGTCGAAGCCACCCCCGAGCACCTTAACCTTGACAGAGAATGATTCTGGAAGAAAACCCTAGGCCTTATAGCCAATCAATGTAGCGTACCTCTCTCCAGAGAAAGAATATAGGGTAGAAATTCCAAACCATAACCAATAGAAAGTACAATCCTAAGCCGAGAATACAGATTGCAGTAGTTGCATTTGCATCTACTCTCCAGACTTGCACACTTACCCAGTTTCTATAGTGTGCACTTGTACATTTCTGCAGTTGCGAGTTGTGTGTACCAAATGATATATGGCTTCCTATATTTATATTTTTTTTTCTGAGTTCTCTGGGTTGCCTTCTCAATCTGGAGGATAGACACTTAATATTAAATACTTCCTTCAGCCGACTTGTCTTCTAGGGTTATGTTAAATGCTTTAGGTTTTTTCTTTCTTCCCGGAATATTCTATTCTCATCAGGGTTACACGTGAAGGTAAATACCTCCAGAAGCTACCATAATATCAACAATGTAGTGGATGTCCATATTATTTTTATACAAGGGTATTTTAGGCCAAAATCATGTCAAAAACTTCACTCTGAAATCCTAAGAAATAAACCCAAGTGCATCTAGAGAATTCATCAATGAAAGATAAGAAGTAATTGAACCTAGAGTAGGAAGGAGAATGAAGTGGACCACACAAATAATTATGAAAAAGTTGCAAGGGCTTAGGGGATCATGGGATGCCAAGAGGAATTATTGTCAAAACTATCTCAATGATGTTTTATGAGAACGCGACCAACACAAACACCATCTCTAAAAGAAATGAAAGAAAGACTAGTCACCATATTTTGATTACACAATTGCTAACGTAATTTGTGATAGTTTATATGATCAGATCACTTATGTCAGAGTTTGCTCAAGTCATCTCTATCAACAATAAAAAATAATGGAAAAGATGATGACCCAAGGTTGTCAAATCTATACAACATGGTAATATCATCAATAATTCCAATTGTTAGGGCATGCTTGCGATCTTTTAAATCCTTGATTATAACTTGTTGAGGTGGAAACTCTATTGTTTTACCTTCACCTGAATGAATGATTTGATATATTGATATACAGTTGTAGGATACACTTGGAACACTTAATACATAATTAAAATTACCATCATCTAGTCGAACTATTCTAGACCCTGCAACACTAAGAGATATATCATCACCAACACATATTTGTTTGGTGTTACATTCATTAAAATCATAAAAATGGATTTATCCTTAGCCATATGATAAGATTCCTCATAATCAATAAGCCACTCATTAGAAGAAGAAGTAGATGTTGCATTGAAGTAAAAACTAGAAGAAGAAAGTGCATGTCCGTGAGAAGAAGAGTTAGAAGAAGAATAAAGATTGATGTTGTGAATCTTTATTTTCTTTTCTAAGGCCTCCATTGTATTCAAACATTTAGACTCTAAATGACCATATCACCCACAAAAATTTCAATATCTATCAGTCTTATTACCTTTTCATATTTTTCCTTTGTCACCGTTAGGAGTAGGAGTTTGCATGGAGGGTTTGGGGAACTTGATTTTCTTATTGTTGCAAGGATATTTCTTCTTTGTATGTTTAGATTTGTTCTTCTATTGGCCCACTAAGGCCTTGTTAGATGAACCTACAGTGTTGATCACTCCAAGATGCAAGAGCTTATATTTCTCTCTAATCAAAGAATCATAAAAATCTTCAAGAGTTGGTGTTTGGTAAGCAACCCCCAAACTTTCTCTAGTGGAGTGAAAAGTATATACAAATTTGCATTACTAAGATTAACAAGAATAACATTTGTGAGAAAGTCATGTTTTATTTATGTGTTAAAGTCTTCAAGTAAAAGTCTAATTGTTTTTAACTTAGATAGATAATATTCAATGCAAGAGAAATCACTAGGATTTAAAGAAATCAATTGATTTTCAAGATGGTTGGCTCAAATCTCATTCTGTTTACCAAATATGGTTTCCAACTTTTTCCAAGTGTCATTTGGTTTGCCAACTCTTTGAAGGTGAAACCGTAAATCACTAGAGATGGACATTTTGATTAATCCATGTGTTTCATCATTTTTATCATCCCATTTGGATTTTTTTAGGCATCCATGGGGATAGTTTCTTTTCCTAAGGTAATCCAGTAAAATCCTTTACTTTTTAGTACATCTTCCATATGTGATTTCCATGAGAAGCAGTTTGAACTAGTAAGCAAAAGATCACTTGGACTTACCATGTTAAAACATGCAGGTAAGAATTAATGTGAATTGGTAAGAAAAAGCTCACTTAGAATAAACATGTTAAAAACATGTAGGTAAGAAGTAATGTGAACTAGTAAGAAAAACATCCCTTGGACTAACCATGTTAAAACATGCAAGTGAGAGGGCTTCAAAAGAAAAAATTGATTGTGTGGATGGAAAACTGTCAAAAAAGTTGGAAATTTAAAAGAAAACAGATTACAGATGTCAAATTTATCTGTTTTTTAAGAAGGCATAAAATGTAACGAAAGTGTGATGTGGTAGGTAGAGACTGACCCATGTGGTGATGAGTGCACAATCATGTTTCTGAATAAAAACATATTCCTTTTCTTCTCTAACTTTCCCTCTAAGTTTATTTTTACATGAAGTGGCCAATTTTTATAAAATAAATTAAAATCATTTTTACAATGAAGTTACTTTATAAATTAAAGTTGCATGCAAAAAGTACCTTAAAAAAATAACATTAAAGTTATTTTATAATTTAAGTGAAATATAATTTATAATAAATTTATGTAATAACTTAAAGTTGCATGAACGTTTTCAAAAAATAATTTAATAAAAAGAAATAGTGAAGATATCTTATTAGTCCCTACCGAAGGCGTAGAGAGACTATACCAATCGATAAATCGTTGATTTCATATTAAGTTGCCCTTTGACTATAAAGTTTTGCACAATCTCTATTGTTAGAACTAGAGAATAGAAAGCATTATTTTTTATATAATAAAAAATAATTATTTGTCATCATCTCATTGGAGAATAGATTTGAATTCTTATTGCCAGCTTCACTATTCCCAATGTTTTAAATGTTTAGATATCCAAAGTTTTGAGCATTGACGCTCTTTTTAAATTTTTTTATTTTTATTGAAATGTTTACATACCAAAAGTTTTGAGCATTGACATTCTTTTTGAGGTACTTGAATCGACTTGACATCTTAAATTTTTACATACCGCGAGGCCCTTAAACAAGACTAACAACCTTAAATGTTTACTTAAATAGGCCTATCAGACTACAATTTTCATCCACTTTTTGCATACAATCTTGCAATTAATTTGGGCAATATTGTTGTCCACCACCACTCGCATAGTCATCATATGTTTTATATTTCTTCTATGTTTGGAATGAAATTTAGTCATCATTGAAGATATATATATTCTGTGTTTGTTCACTGGTTGTTGCTTGTTCACTCGTTCATTGGTTGCTTCTTGTTGTTGTTTGGTTTAACTTTGCAAGGTTGAAGTCCTGCACCTGCAGTTGGACCTATTGGTGCTTGCTCACTAGTTTGTTGCTTGCTGCTTGCTTTTGTTTGCTTCAAATTTCCAAGGTTTGAGTCTTGCACCCGCAGTTGGAACTATTTTTGCACTTTGTAGGGTTCAAATCATCCAACCGCAATTGGACCTGCGATTTTGTTGTTTATAATTGACGAGTAAGTTTCAATACCATAGTTTCATTTGTATTCGTTGTTTATTGTTTACTGTTTACAGTTTGCAAGTAAGAATGTTTAAGTATTTATTCATCATTCTTATCCTGTAGACTTTCCATAGAGGTTGACATATGTTTTCCTCATGCTCTTAAATTTTCCTCCAATTTTTTCCCCAAACTCTGCACCATGTGCATGCCAATGTCATCTACACAACTCCGACTGTCATTTTTTCTAGCATTACAAATCTCGGTCCTTTGTCATATGTGACGAAGTGGAAATATGACGCCTCGATTGAATAAGGAAATTATTTATCCCTCACACCTTGCCCTCAATGATATTCCCACCTTTCCTGGGAATGAGTACCTACCTATCCCTTAAGGGAATTGAACCCATGTCTTTCACATGAAAAGACAATGTCAAGCTTGTTGCCTCTGCAAAATGTTCTTGTAGAAGAAAACTGCAGGTAGGTGTATAAGGTATAAGTATGATACAACGGTAACCAATCTGCAAAAAAATTGCACACCATTGTTAAGCATTATACATATTTATCGGTGACATATTTCAGTAAGTTATAAAGAAAAAGTTCCAAGACTTGAAATGCAAATCCTGGGTATTTCCAGGACCTCTTGTTGCACTTTTCAGGGTTGAAATCTTGCACTTGCAATTGAAACTGTGATTTTTTCATTCATCATTGACGAGTGAGTTTCAATACCATAGTTTCATTTGTATTTTTTCTTTACTGTTTACTATTTACAGTTTTCAAGTAAGAATGTTTAGGTATTTATTCATCATTCCTATCCTGCAGACTTTCCATAGAGGTTGGCATATCTTTTCCTCCTCTTAAATTTTCCTCCAATTTTTCCCCAAACTCTGCACCATGTGTATGCCAATGTCATCTGCACAACTCCGGCTGTCATTTTTTCTAGCATTACAAATCCTAGTCCTTTTCCTTATGTGACGAAGTGGAAATCTAACACCTTAATTTCATAAGGAAATTATTTAGCCTTCCCACCATAGCCTTGATGATATTCCCACCTTGCCTGAGAATGAGTACCTACATGCATTTGCAAAATGTTCTTGTAGAAGAAAACTGCAGGTAGGTGTAGAAGGGCTAAGTATGATACAAAGGTAACCAAGCTGCAACAAAATTGCACACCATTGTCAGGAATTATCCATATTTATCGATGACATATTTCAGTAAGTTATAAAAAGAAATTTCCAGGACCTGAAATGCAAATCCTGGGTAAAGGATGAAGATAAAACACAAAACGAGCTAGGTCCAAACATTAATGTTGATTTTGGAGTATCCTCCCACATGATAAATAGAACTCTTATAAGGGTTTAGACTTCCAATAGTTGTTGAGAAGACGAAAAAAAGATTGTTAAACTGTCAAATTTATTTTGGCCAATGGGCTTGACACACAAAAAATTGTTAGGGAGGTGTTTTGTGATTTGATAGCTAAATATTTTCTATATGGTTTATGAAATGGGCTTTACACACAGAAAATTGCCAGGACGATGTTTTGTTATTTGCTAGCTAAACACTCAATCTTTGTACTAAGAAAATTGATACTATTGTTTTATTTGAATTATCTCTTCTATATGGTTGGGCACTAACTATAGCTTTGTTTCTCTTTCATGTGCTATAGAAACCACAGAGCACTGGATTTGAGATGAACAAAGGTTGAAGGATACATAGCATAGTTGGTATGCACTCCTAAACTTATACTTATCTTTTTTTATATTTTCATATTATCTAAACATAACTAAGAAACGTCTTGAAAATCACAACTTAAAAGATGGAGCAAGCAATAGCTGTTGAATTATATCGAATAGATGCACACTCCATTATACATGACAACATCGACCATGTATTGTGTAACAATGCCATTTTTAGATTAGATGCATTTTTCGTATACTGCAGGAGATTTCCTCTTCGATGCATTTCAAGTTCTATTACACTTTCGTTATTCCTCGACTGAGATACGCAATGGATTTATATATCATTTCTTGGATTTTTAGAAAATGGAAACATTGAGGCATTAGAGTCGTATCAATATGAATTGGGATCTGATTTTCTTTACCAATTACATGGAATACATGATGTCAATACGTATCTTTCAAAGATGTGGTTCTCTACATATGAAACCCTACCTCCACATGAGAGAGGACTATGGGGATACACATTCTATATATGGTGGCTAGCCAAGTGGCTGAATATATCAATTGGAATAGAGTTTTGCAGTGCCATGACAAAGTGAACTGGAAGCGCATAAGATTATTGAGTCCAGGAATGAGAAGCATGAGAAAGACCTCATACAAAATACCCAACTGTGAATAAATCGGGTCCATCCTTTGAGCCATCAAAATGGCTTGCTCCTCTGAATGGAACGATCGGGCATTTTCAATAATATTGCAAATTTAGCATTGTTCAAACTCCATTAAGTTAAATGTTGACACTCTTTTCCAAAACTAGTAATGTTAGAACATTGTCAGGTCAACATGATCTTGGTTCATAGTACTATCAAAAGAAAATGTTCATAGTGATCTTGGTTCATAGTAATATAGTAAACAACAAATTTCTTGGTGCCCATTTGGGGATTTGGTTACAGATGGGATACAATGCCCAATCTCTGATGATTTTTTTTATGTCTTGTGTTTGGCAAACTTTTGTTCATGTGCTTTTGTATTGTAGTTCAAAGTTCTCATGGGATCATTTTCTGAATTATGGTTGGATGATAGATTCATGATATTAGATGTTTTTCTATGATATTAAAGAATATACAAGACCTACCTTTCCTTTTAATGTAAGCTCTGTGAAGAAAATGTAATATGTAGTTCATTTCAGCACTTTTACTTGATTGATGAAATTACCAAAACTCTTCTTCAAAAATATTTTGAAATAAAAGGATATATGCTAGCTGAAGTCGAATGGGAATATGATATCAACCACACAAAATTGAAATTTTAATTCGTCATTTTTATACTTACGATCAAGTTGACAGTACAATAATTTTAATTGAACAACCCTCCATTGATTTTTCTGTAGCTTTTCGATGCTTCTCTTATGCAAACACATCCTAGAAAGTATAACTATGACTTACTTTCTCTATTCCTTGTTTGAAGAGCCTGTATAGTTGTCTAATGCACTTCATAGTTACTATTAATACCATCGATGGGGATTTTTTAAGACCAATTCCCGCTTCTGAAAATTTCCCTCCCCTTTCTTTTTCCCCTCTACTTTCCCTTTCTGGTTACTTAGTCATTCTTCAAAAAATGTCTAAGTGCGTGGGTTGGCGAATTCACATGTTCACATTTCCACTCATGCTTTTATATCACGAGTCTAACTGACCACTTCCCCATTCCATACTTAGCCTCTTTTTCAATCACGGGTTCCTAGCCAGGCAGACTCAAGATTGCGCTTCCATTGTTTTGTGCCCTACAAACAACACCCAAAGTTCCCCAATATACAAATTGACAACCAAATTCCCCTTTCTTTTCCCCCTCTACTTTCCCTTTCTAGTTACTTAGTCATTTTTTTGAAAATGTCTCATGCTTTTATATCACGAGTCCAACCGATCACTTCCCCATTCCATACTTAGCCACTTTTTAGATCACCGGTTCCCGGGAAGACATGCTCAACATTACACTTTCATTGTTCCGCGAACTATAAACAACACCCGGAGTTTCGCGATATACAAATTGATCTCCAAACTCCGCCATCATTCCCTGTTTCATGTTACACATTTTGCAGTTGAAAGTTCAGAGACATACAATTTGACCGTCGGGCCCTCATGTCTCCTAAGTATAACTTGTGACCCTGTTTTGAAGCCCGACCGACCACTTTCCATACTTGTCCATTTCTTGGAATCTCTTTCGCAGTTCATCGGGTTGACGGGTTCACAAAATCTCCAATCCTTAATCTCTCTTCATCATCCCCGCCACCATCTCACTTCTTTCTAAGTATACAATTATTCAGCTTTAATTCTAATAGCTCATCATGCAGGAACCATAAAKATTGTCATTAATGATCGAAAGGATCAAGGATATCTCCCATTAATATGCATTAAACCAATATTTGTGGAGGGTTATATTATCCCTTTCGAGTGTTCATTTCAAACATCATGGAATCTCTTTCGTGCGTCGTTGGGTTGGCGAGTTCACGAAATATCCAATCCTTAATCGTTCTTCATCGTCCCCACCACCTTCTCACTTCTTTCTAAGTATGCAATTAGTAATCTTTAATGGTAACAACTCATTACACAGGAACTACAGATATTGTCATTAATCAATGAAAGGCTCAAGGATATCTCCCATTGATACGCATTAAACCAAGATTTGCGGAGGGTTATATTATCCCTTCCGAGTGTTCATTTCAAACATCATATGGAGAAAATAGACGTTCTCATCAACTTATGGTAGCAGCTCGACAATAGTTCTATGGAGATACAGTAAACACCTTAAGGAATGATGACCAGAACTTCTAGTGGTCCAGGGCATATTCTTACTACTCATCCCCTTCTGTCCAGAAGGAAGTAATTTGGACTTTTGGAATTGCTCATGCAGGTTGTGTCCCTAAAGTCTTTGACTATAAGGAGATGGTCTCTTGGTGCGCTGAGAGATATATTTCAAGCCAAAGAATTATTCAATTTCAGGACCAGTATCATGTTTCGTTGTCACCTCAGGTCTTCCGCAAGATGTTGAAATTAGTCGAGCCAACATTGACCTTCAGAGGAGAACACTGCAAGGATTTCCTAAAAAAGCATGATAATCAATTTTGTATGGATGTTCAAGAGCTTGTCGATTCCTTTTGCATGTTGTTGCACTAGATGAACAACACAAAATTGTATGCATGTTTTTTTTTTGTAACTCCTCTACCTGCATTTATGACAAGTATGTTCAATGCTTCGATGCAAAGAACTCAATCCGATGTCTATGGATAAATATATATTACCCACTATTTTTCTTATTGATTTACTATTCAAAAATTTCCTTGGAATCTTGGTTGGGGCTTCTTTGTTGGATTTAACACCTCTTCTCGTTTGCATGGTTCGATAGTCTCATAATTATTAAATATTGTATCGACTAAAGTAATTTGATCAAATATTAAGCATGGAAAAATTATGTGGCAATGCATTGTGTCGATCACATGAGGTTTCTATGGAAACATAAATGAATTTCACACAAAATTTCAAATCAACATCTAATTCCATTCATAATGTAGATAGAACATAGAAAAACTAATTCACGATGCGGGATTTGGGGCCCTGCCCAAGAAGTTTCGTTCTCATCTCAACCTTACTGAGCGAATGATCTCTTATTTCCCTCTTGCTTCCTTAATTCCTTCACTCGAGAAGGAAGCATACTATTGGTTGTCCATCCCCTGACCTCTATTTGAGAACTTTTACTTTATTAATGAAATTCCCAAAATTCTTCTTCGCAAATATTTTGAAAAAAAATGATATATGCTAGATGAAGTCAAATGGGGCTATGATATCAACCAAAAAAATAAAATTCAAGTTCGTCGTTGTTATACTAATGATCAAGTTGACAGTACAATGAGTTTATTTAAACAACCCTCCATTGATTTCTCTATAGCTTTTTGATGCTTCTCTTATGCAAACATATCTTGGAAAGTTTAACTATGACTCACTTTCTCTATTATGTGATTGAAGAGCCTGTAGAGTTGTCTAATTGACTTCATAGTTACTATTGCTCCTAAAGTCTACACCTGAGTGCTAAAGGATAGAACCAGGCCACCGAAAGTTTGGAATGGTCATTCTTTTGAATGTGTTGGTGAGTTAGAGGGTTGTTTCACCAAGACAAAAGCAAGGCCAAATTAGAAAGATTATATGGATGAGGGTTCGCCTTAGCTGGTAGCAGAGTAATGATAGACAAGTGAAATAATAGTGGTAAAAACATAGGGAAACAACAAACCATTCAATGAATAATCTGCTGCAAGAAGTTTAATACTTAAAATAATATTTCAAGTCATTAAACAATGTATCAAAAACACAATTACTCCCACAGGTTGCAATAAAAAAAAATCTTCATCAAAGCATTTGCTAAGGCACCCCAGTCGCCTGAAATGACCAATATCCCAATCTACCAAATCGACCTCTCTATTATGGGATCGAAAAAGATGAATATTATGGGATCAGAGAATTTTTTTGTGTGAGAATTGAATTGGAAAAAATTGTTACTTATTCTAGTTTTTTTAAGGCCTTATCATAGTAAGAATGCAAAATTATACATAGTAAATCAAATATACATAGTTATAAAAAAAAAAAATCAAGTTATAGTTTATATTTGCATTTGCTCACACCCTTTTTAATGATACAAACACAATACAAAACGAGTATGTGGATAAAATATTGGACTAGAAAATGATGATTTCGCAACAATGGGGCTTGTTTGAGACCAATTCCCACTTCCAAAAATTTCCCTCCCCTTTTATATTTTCCCACTCTCTTTTATCCCCTTCTTTTCCCTCTTCTATACTTAACCAAATTCCCCTTTCTTTTTCCCCTCTACTTTCTCTTTCTGGTTACTTAGTCATTTTTTTGAAAAAGTCTAAGTGAACGGGTTCACGAACTCACGTGTTCACATTTCCACTCATTCTTTTATATCACGACTCTGACCGACTGCATCTCCATTCCATACTTAGCCACTTTTTCGATCACATGTTCCTAGGCAAGTGGGCTCCAGATTGCACTTCCATTGTTCTGTGACCTACAAACAACACCCAAAGTTTCGTGATATACAAATTGACCGCCAGACTCTCCCATCATGCCCTCTTCTGTGTTACACATTTTTCACTCAAAATTTCTGAGACAAAGATTTTTATTGTCATGCCCTCACGTCCCCTGAGGATCCCTTGCCACCCTATTTTGAAGCCTAACCGACCGCTTTCCATACTTGGCCATTTCTTGGAATATCTTTCACGGATCGTTGGGTTGGTGGGTTCACAAAATCTCCAATTCTTAGTTGTTGTTCCCTATTCCCACCACCTTTGCACTTCTTTCCATTGTTCCATGACCTACAAACAACACCTAGAGTTCTGCAATATACAAATTGACTATCGGACTCCCCCATCATTCCCTCTTCTGTGTTACACATTTTGAACTCAAAAGTTCTGAGACATACAATTTGACCATCAAGCCCTCACGTCTCCCGAGGATCCCTTGTCACCCTATTTTTAAGCTTGACCGATCACTTTCCATACTTTTCTTGGAATCTCTTTCACGGATTGTCGAGTTGGTAGGTTCACGAAATCTCCAATTCTTAATCGTTGTTCCCTGTGCCCACCACCTTTGCACTTCTTTCCGTGTTACACATTTTTCACTCAAAAATTCTGAGACATACAATTTGACCGTCGGGACCTCACATCTCCTGAGGATCACTTGTTACCCTATTTTGAAGCTCGACTAACCGCTTTCCATACTTGGCCATTTCTTAGAATCTCTTTCATGGATCGTCGGGTTGGTGGGTTCATGAAATCTCCAATTCTTAATCGTTGTTCCCCGTGCCCACCACCTTCGCACTTATTTCCTGACCGAGATTTTTGTCAGGAAATTATGTTCATGCAACAACCGTAAATATTGTCATTAATGAGTGAAAGGCTTCAGGAGACAGTCATACTAAATATCCCTACACAACTTGTTCAGAAACATGTAGAAAATATATTGCCAGGTAATGGGATATCCATTACAAATTTCAATATATTACCGAAAATGAGTTTGACCGACCACTTCCCCATTCCATACTTAGCCACTTTTTCGATTGTGGGTTCTCGGAAAGGCGATCTCAAGATTGTGCTTCCATTTTTCTGCGACCTACAAACAACACTCGGAGTTCCGCGATATACAAATTGACCGCTGGACTACCCCATCATGCCCTCTTCCGTGTTACACATTTTTCACTCAAAATTTTCGAGACATACAATTTGACCATCGGGCCCTCACCTCTCCTGAGTATCCCTTGTGATCCTATTTTGAATCCTGACCGACCTCTTTCCATACTTATCCATTCCTTAATCCCTTTTCCCTGTCCCCACCACCTTAACACTTCTTTCTAAATATGCAATTAGTAATATTTAATGCTAACAACTCATCATGCAGGAACCGTAAAGATTTTCATTAATAAGCGAAAGGCTTGAGGAGATATCCGATTAATGTGCATTAAACCAAGTTTTGTGGAGGGTTATATTATCCCTTCTAAGGGTTCATTTCAAACATCATGGAATTTCTTTCACGAGTCATCGGGTTGGCGGGTTCACGAAATCTCCAATCCTTAATCACTCTTCACCGTCCCCTCCACCTTCGCACTTCTTTCTAAGTATGCAATTAGTAAGATTTAATTTTAACATCTCATCATGAAGGAACAATAGAGATTGTCATTAATGAGTGAAAGTCTTGAGGAGATCTCCCATTCATACGCATTAAACCAATATTTGTAGAGGGTTATATTATCCCTTCTGAGTGTTCATTTCAAACATCATCTGGAGCAAACAAACGTTCTCGTCAACTTATGGCAGCAGCTTGACAATAGTTCTATGGAGATACAATAAACACCTTTGGGCATGATGACCAGAACTTCCAATGGTCCAGGGCATATTCTTACTACTCATCCCCTTCCGCCCAGAAGGAAGTAATTTGGACGTCTGGAATTGCTCGTGCAAGATGTGTCCCTGAAGTCTTTGACAGTAAGGAGTTGGCCTCTTGGTGCGCCGAGAGATATATTTCAATCCAAATAATTATTCCACTGCGGGACCATTCTCTTGTTTCTTTGTCACCTAAGGTATTCCTCAAGATGTTGATATTATCAGAGCCAACATTTACTAGCAGTTGGCTTCAACAATTCTTTTATCCATAAACTCTTGAATGAAGACAGAGACAATGATGAGAACACTCCTGCTCTTGACACTGGAAACCTAGAGACATTGCAAAGCACCAATGAATTGTACAAACAATAGGGAAAAGGCCCCGGTGAGAAGAGTGTCCAATCCCTAGCTGCCACTCCCAAGAGTACGACGTCCCGGAGAATTTCTCCAATGACCCACCCTAGTAAGAAATAAACCCACAATTCTTCAAGTAGAGAAGGAGGTAAGAACCCTCCTCCGGGTAAAATTGATAGTTCTCACAAGCTTCCCATGAGGAAGAAGAGAAAAAACATTTTGCAAGAAGCGGAAGAGCCCCGAACTGAAAGTCATATACATGTCTTCTCCCTTGAAGACATGGAACTTGAGACTGATCTCAAAAAATTATTCCCCAACGTTGATCATCCAAGGGATGCGATCCACCATAATCCCTTAGTGGAAATAGATGAGATCAAGATTTTTTACGAAGATGAATCCTTCATATTCCAGAGCGTTTCTTTTTACAACGAATCTAAAACTTTAATTATTGAAAAGAGAGATGTAAGAAATAATAAAGGGAAATCTCGTTCAGAGATTAACCTTAGGAACATGCAACCGTCCCAAATCTCCCGAATTCACCAAGCAACCGAGGATGCTCTTGACGATTCCATTGGAGGCCTTGAGGAAGAGAATGTCAAACTGAAGGACCGAATCAAGGAATTGGAGGAAGATTTGATTCCTATCCTAGTGATTTTTAGTCCTTTAGCAATAGTCATGCTTGCCACCCCTGTAGCCAAGTTAAAAGGATCCTCCAGCCTCCTCACATCATGTAGAGGCTATGTGGAGAAGAATATCAAGAAAATAATGGAGCTAATTACTGAATCCTGGGAAACATAAAAAAGTATAACTTCCTTTGGAACGAGGGCACATGCCCTCCAGGAATATTTTTAAGTGGATTTAAAAAATGAAGAAGGTTTCTATCTAGACGCGGTCATCCCTTTTGGCATCAAAGTCACCAACATGACAGAAATGAGAATAAGAGAAGAAGATCTCCCCTCCCCAAACTGGATCAAAAAATTAAATGCATGTTGGAAAGAGAAAATTAATAACCTACATCTCATTGTCCTATCATGTGAACAAGTTGTATCAAAGAAAGAAGAATTATTCAGAAAGATGACCGAAATAGTCTTAGCCGGAAGTATCAACGAGGTCCAAGACCCCAAATTAATCCTCAACTCCTTGTTATTAACCAAGCAAGCCTTCGATGAACAAGTTGATATTTTTAAGGGGTTGTCTTTTGAAAAGTTTTATGGAATCCTTGAATATGACGAGAATGACATGGACAACTGGCTAGTGGACTCTTTAGTAAAAAATCAAGAAATTGAAGAGGCTCTGCGTAATCTTTCTATCGATCTAAGGGAATTAGAAAGCGAGATTTTCAACATAAAAATATAGCATGAGATCAACATGGCCCCGATGAGAAGCTACATTGAAGAATGGATCCAAAGGGAAATCGACAAGCTCGCCGACAAAGGGCAACAAGCGATTGGCACGATTCCAATCACCGTCGACGAGAAAAATAAAAAGGCATCAGCAACCAGATAGCAAAGGGGGAGAGTGATACCTATTATCACTCCAAGAAACCCTTTATGGTTGTAGACCAAAGGTGCTTGGTAACTTCAAGAAAAAATGTTTTTGTGTTTTGTGTAGATGGATCAATGGGATAACTCAATTSAAACATGGTATTCAGACAGTCAAGATGGTAAACAAATGAACCAGTGCTCTCATGGATTGATAATCARTAGATAACTTTAAGTGGGYGAAGAACAAATTGCTCATAAACCAATACACAATGTAGGGYCTAATAAGCAATGAAGAAACTATTTATCAAGCTATGAGCCAAACAATGAGATAACAGTCATTCAAGGCTAGACAACTCAGATAAAAGTACAGAAAGAAGGTGGAAAACTGACATCAAAATAGAAAGAAACCTGTGATTTAGTATTAGCATCAATAAGCCTGATTACAATATAGTATTTCTGTATCCAAAAATGAACCCTTACTCAAACTAAATCCCAGGCTTTATAGCCTTTACCAAGCAGTTTTAGATCCTAAAATGATGGATCAAATATTCTAAAAATAGATAATCAAAATAGATCCAAAATAATAGAGGATGATCCTAAATTAAGATCAATATCATATTCTTTAAGAGTCCTCATCTTTCTTGACCTCTGATGTGTGCAGATAGCCTTCCAAGGCTCGTAGATGTACTTTGATCATGATAGAATCGAATTTGTTATTTTTTGCAAAAACAATTGATTCTGTGCCCCAAAAATAGGTGTCTAATCTGACTTTGACACCTCTTCAAACATCTTTATTCTTGTCTTTCTCCACCTGTGTTGATTCTTTTGCAGATCACCAACCTATGCCAAAGTCATGTTCGTTTGTCTGCAATTTCTTTATCTCGTTGACATTGGTTTTGAATTCATTTAGCATTCCTTCACGTTGAGGGCTACTTTTGCAAAAGCTTCCAGAATAAGTGCAGTGCTCTGTTGTTAAAGATATCTCAGGAGTCATGGGGAATAAATGGCCTTCTGTGCTAAATATCTACGAGTATGGTCCTTTCTTCACCATGTTTTCCCCACCCACAACCAAATCAAAAATAAGCCAGAGGTATTTAACTTGTTTTAGCAAGGAAAAAGCTTTCCATGTGATCATCTTGTTGGTGGGATTCTACATCTACTATGTGACAATCTCCACAAGGGAATCATGCAACATACTGTAAACTGGAAACAATGTCTTGGCCAACATCAAGATACATTGGATCCTTGGTAGCTTTTAAAAGCCAGTAGGTGCTCTCAATTAACTCAGGATGCAGGGGGTAACTCCTTTTACCAGGCTGCACACTAAAATGTAGCAAGATTGAAGCCCTCTGGTGTAAATCCAAATTGTTTCCAGATGCTAAGAAATCTTTGTGTGTTCGGGCAGCTGGCTCAACATCCCAAGCCAAAACCTGAAGACCAGGCCAAAATGCCTGCAGACTGTTGAACAATGGCCATACAATTGCTATTGAGTTCATATTCACCTTCACATACCATGGATCATTGTAAAGATACTGCATGGCAACTTTGTAAGCCTCCTGAAACACGTATAAATATTCCTCATCTCCAAGTAACAAGAATTCTTTCAAAAGATACTCATAGAATGAGTCAATACTGGTGCCAATTCCAGCATTCTTCTGAGTCCAATGCCCATAGAAAACATTTATATGAGCTCCAACAAGACCAATTTTTGGGCGTTGGGCCCAGAGTTCCCGCACTGCATTCTTTGTAACTTTTTCAAAGACAGGATCTCCAACCAGCGACTCAAAAGCCCAAATTCCAGGGTAAGAGTGCCACCTCCAGCAGTTGAAGTGACTTTGCTTTCATTTTCATCGACACCATATAGTAGATTCACAGAACCATAAGGGATCCTTGCAGGAGTTTCAAATGAAGGTAACATCCTTCGAGCCAAATTCTCAGAAAGATGAAGCAGTTCATTGTTATAAGAATCAATCCTCATTCCTGTAGAATCATCACTTGTAATAAGATGTGTTGAAAGCAGTCCTCCAAGAATTCGAATTGTTGCCTCAAATACAAAAACAATTTTGTTTTTATCAAAATGCAGATTTTTGCCCAGCCATTGAACTGCGGCATTGAATCTTTTCTTATCACCAAACAGTGTCGATGTATCCAATGAATCAACAAGGGTCAATGCATAGCCACCCAATGTGTTTTCTCTTGTACAACTGAAAGTGAATCATTATCTGCATGAGTCCACAAGAGCTGGTTCATCTGACTTGCGGCTTGGTCCTATAGGTGCCATATCATCTGGATTCGTGCCAAAAGGAACAAGTGCCAAACCCATCGATCTCTGCTCTCAATGCTGATCCAAACTTTGCCATCATTGACTTGCTGATGTGTCCCATATAATCAGGGAATATGCAATAGACAGACATACTTCCTGTAAACGAATTTTGAGGCAATAATTGTTCAGGCTTTAATCACAGAAGCAGAATTTAAACCATTCAATACTTGAAACACACATGTGTATGATAAATTTGCTCTTCAAACTGGAATTTTGACCATCTCTTGCCACTTTAAACGAAACTGGAACTTCAGTTGCACGCCTGTATGAAATAATTTCGGATGTTTTCTCTGCTTAATCAATACACGGACTCGATGCATGATATAATGAACATTTAACCACATTCCCAATCAATTATGACATCAGAGAACTCATGATCATTCTCCATAAGATCCGCATACAATCTTAAATTGGTTATGACATAATCGCCCATGAAATTCTAAGCCATACTCAACTTAATGATGACTGACAGCCCGAGCATATAGAGGATTTTTGGGCAACAATTTCTCAACCAACTGCAAAAATGACCAAGAAAGCTTCACCAATAGTCGTGATTTTCGGCAGATAGCAATGATTCACAGGTTCGCTTGACGTTTTGGGCGCATGCGAAAACACGAGTTTTTTAAATTTGAACATGGGAAAAGCTTTCGGTGGTTAAGGGCCTTCCTTTACGGCTGCATCAAATAACCTTTCAGCTTCATCATACTCTTTTCTTGCAAGCATCACAAAACCCAGTTGTTGGAGAGCCAATGCTTTTTGTCTGCTAATGGCCTGCGAGAAGTGCTCCTCGGCTGTTGAAAACTGTCACTTTCACCAGTGCACAACCTATGAGAAGTGCTCCTCGGATGTTGAAAACTGCCACTTTCACCAGCGCACAACCCGTGAGAAATGCTCCTTAGCTGTTGAAAATAGCCACTTTCACCAGCTAACCATCATCTTTAAAATATGCGTTAGCTGTTGAAAGCATTCTGTGAAATTTTTTAAAGGGAAGACCTTTATGGGTCGTCTTATTTCTAAGACAAAAATCAAAACCTAAGTCTTGCTACTAGAAAAACTCAAAACTAAATTTGAGAAAACTACCAATAGCCATGCTATCAACCACAAAATGCAACCATGGTGAAGGATTCATTTTGGGAGCTAACAATACCATCATAGTAAGTCTATACTGATCACATCCTACTTTCTTTATCAATCCATTTATTCCACCTCTTTAAATAGAAATGTCTAACCAAAAACTGATAACTTCCAATTTCTTATTTTCAGGTCTTACTGTCTATCATCACCCACTTCTTCTTTCTACAGTCCTATTTCTTGTACTTATTTATTTTATGGTCAACATGAGCCCCAATCCTATTATATATGACAAACACATTTAAATTCTGAGGAATATGTAGCAGACATTATTATTTTTTGAGAAATTTCAAAGAAAACTATTTCAGGAACAATCTTGACAGTGCCTTGTAACCCTGTTTTCATAATGCAAAGTTAGTTCTCTTTATGCATGTCGTTCATCTTCTTTTATTTTTATGTTCTCAGAAATATTTATCTTAAACTATGTTGGATGTCAGGAAATTGTGTTTATTTAATTTGAATGTTTAATGTGTGTGATTCCTGGTCCTTTTTTCTAGGAACCTTTATTTTAGAAAATAAAAAAAAAAACATTTTCTATCGTTTTGTATTGCTTTAAGTCATTATGAAGGACGTTCTCTAAGTCCCACATTTGAACTATACACACCCCAGAAAAAAATTAAAGAGGAGTACCACATCTATAAAAATGCAGTAGGATTGGCATCCTCGTTAGGTTTTTGTTTCAATCTTAACATATTCAAGGGTCAACAGACTTGTAAATACATCTGCAAGAATATCCGCAGAAATAAAATCCTTCAAAAAAATTTAACATTGCCAAAAAACAATCAAATGGATAGACATGTTACAAATATATCAGTTGGTACTATACTGAACTGTCATAGGCATCTTACAAATATTTTAGTTCTTACAAATATTTCAATTGGATAGGCATCTTACAAAGATGACCTCTTCCTGGACAGAAATTGCAGATCAACCTCTGCAAAGTGGGCTTGTTGCTCACAGACAAAAATTTCAGGAAAAGGGAATCTTCCTCTGTCTCGACACCTTCTTTTCACACAGTTTAAATTAACTTCAATGAGATGAAAACTCATGAAAATAAACAATCATGTTAGGTGTGTGTTAATATATAGAAAAAACTAGCAAACACAGAGGTCACACAAGAATATCAAAGAATTTTCGACACTTAAAAGATTTTCAAAAATATATATATGGGGTTTTTTGCCACCACATATAACTTTATTTATCCTAACACATATAGAGAAAGACAATCCAGATGATCTATTTAATAGAATGAAATGGATGTTGCTTGCTTTGTCCATGGGAAAAATTAAAGAATTGACTATGGAAATTGAAGTTAACTCTAAATATTGGGATGACAGTTAGTTGGATGTATACAAAGATCACTATAAATGAATTTCATAAATACATTAAAGAGATAAAACCTACGATGTAGGAATGAAAATTTCCAAGATGGCAAGTCAGACTCCAACAATATATCAAGTTACAAGTGATGGAGATATATGTGCTTTTTAGTAGCTATCTGTTGCACTACTGGGAATAAGAAAAAGTATGGAATCTTATTAAGAAAATAAAAGCAATATGGATTATGCAAAACATAGTTTAATTATAATGAGAATACTTTCAAAAACTAAATGGTTTCAATGCCAGAATTGTTCTAGGAGATTAACGCTTGGGCACCTTCTCTTTCCGAAATGAATGTGAGTCATCGATCAGTTTCCAATGTGCGATTTGGGCAACCCTGGCACTTTAGCATCCCTACTAAAGTTTTACCAACCTACCAATTTTAGAACTCGCCTCGCCATATTTAGCGATGGAACAAGTTTCTCACAAAGTGACTTTCTCACTAATTACTTGTTAACCCGGTATTAATATAATATTATCATTAACTAATTCGGGAATTCGGGACTCCGACTCTTCGAGGCTTCGGGCCTCGGGGGAACTATGTTTGTTCTAGATGGAAAAATCCTAGAGTGACATTCTCCCAGAGTCATGTAGCAGCCTGATGTCTTATGGATGACGTGTCATAGAGTGCCACGTGTCCTTTTCTACATGGATACCACATGTCATGCTTGTTGCTTGCCACGTGTCCACGACAATTTCCATGTGTCTCTGGTACTTTGGGCTTCTCATTCTCCTATGGTCCCTCCATACATGTGCATTTATTCCCATTCCAACCCAGTAGGGACTACGCTGTCATGCAACACTTGTTTGATAAAGTAACTTTTAACGAAATGAGTTAATGCAAAATATATAATAAATGTGATGAAGGACTTTTTTTTTTTTTCCTTGTTTAAATTATTTGTCTCAAACTGTGTGCTTACCTCCAAAATCCTTAATTTTGCTTGCAAAAGTCTTCAACACAACCACACACAAAAGCAAATGAAATTTTGAAAAAAAAAATATAAAACTAGACAAGATGAGGGTTAGATCTTAGTTATCCTACCTAACAAATGCAATTTCTCTTTATGTTTATAGTTTGTTAAAATCACATAAAGCATGAAGCAAAGAGCATATGAAAAAAGGAAAACTCTTTCCGCTATATTTTTGGTTTGCTGAGACCACACAAAATGCACAACAAAGAACATATGAAAAATAGAAAGGTAGAAAACTAGAAATATAAACTGAAAAACTGAAAATTAGCACAATATATATTTAAAAAAAAAACTGTAATGAAATTATATACCTTCAGATTTGACAAAAAACAATATATCTTGGGAAAACGAAAAACCTTTTCGTGTGAAATGAGAAGTGCTTCCAACTAAAAGAAATACTTCAAACATAATGGATTAACTCTCTCGGCCTAGAAATGCATAGATATAATAGAATCTAGAAATATTTTAATGCATGCAACGACATAGGTTTAGGATCTTGATCAACAATGACAACGAGTATTCATATGTGATCTGATGTCATCTTCGATTAATAGAGTATTTCCACATAAGATGAACACCTTAAGAAACCACTCATGTGAACATATCAAATATCAGTACATCGATGTATTACGTGGTTAAAACCCTCAAACATGGAAATAATCCACAACCCCAACCAACGTGGCCACTTTAGGAAATATATTAATGCAAAATAAAAAAAAATTGACATATGAGTTTCTCATAACCGATCATTCACAAATGACCCATATATCGTGATCATTTGATTAAATAATTACAAATGCATACCAATGCACACTAAAGAAATAGACTCTACATAAAGATACACCAATTTATCTTAACTCCTAATTTTCTAAATATCCTAACACCCCACCCCTTGATCCCCCCACTCCCCTTGCCTCTCCCTCCTACCTGTTGCCCCCCTCCCCCCACACCCCACAATCACTAGTCATTTGAGTAATGGGGGTGTGGGAAGGGAGGGGAGGGAGTGGGATTTTCCCTTCCCTACTGCTCATTTGAGTGGCAAGATGTGGGAAGGGAAGGGAGGGAGGCAGATCTTCCCTTGACTATTTCTTAGAGTCATGGGGTGTGGGAAGGAAGGGGAGGGAGGGGGCTCTACCCCACCACTCAAATAAGCAGTGAGTAAGGGTGGAACCCCTTCCCTCCCCTCCCTTCCCACATCTCATTGTTCAAAAGAGGAGCTACTAGGGGAGGGAGGAAGGTGGAGTGGTGGACAAGGGAGAAAGGGGGCGCGAGTGATTTTGGAAATCACCCCTCCCATGGATCCGCCCCTTATTTGATTTGGTTTATTTATTTATTTTTATTAACTTTTTTTTTTTTTTTAATTATTTGATTTTTTTAATTAATATTTGTTTTTTTTTAAGTTTTTGTTTTAATTCATTTTTATAATAATTTCATTTTAAATTATTTTTTTGTGTGTGTGTGTTTTAACGTTTTTTTTTTTTAAATAAAATTTTAGAAATTCTAAAAATAAAAAAATAAAAGAGGGTGTTAATGTGCCCTTTTTTTAATTTTTAATTAAAATTTTAGAATGTATTTAAATAATAATAATAATAATATTTTTTGTTTTAAACATGTATTTTTTCTTTGGAAAAAGTAATCTCCTAAAAAGAGTGTTATTGATAACACAATTTTTCAAATTAAGGGTTGATTTTAAGTCTTTTGTTGGCAACATTATAAGGTTTTTAAGGCCATGGTTTTAAAAGGTAGTAATTTTAACCCCACAAAAAATGGGTGCTACCGGTAACATCATTTTTCAAAACTAGAGTAAAAACAATAACTAAATACAACCTCTAAAAAAATGTAAATTCTGGAAAATTCTCATCAAATTAATAATTATGTTTGATTTTGTTGTATTTTAATGAGTTGTGTATCTTAAAAGCATTAGACATATAGTAAGTGTGAAACATATATGGTAGTTGGTGGAGAGGGCCATGAAATCTTGTAGAGGACAAATAGAGCATCCAAGTGTATAGATGCATGCACATCAAATCCAACTTGCATAGATCCATGCACATCAACTATAGTGTACATCGATTGTAATGATTGTTGCAAGCAACTTTATAAAATTGTTTTAAAAAATCAAAAAACGACATTCTGCAAACTTATAACTTCTAATTGATTAACTAATCAATTCAAGTTCCACATGTTTTCCAAATTATACAACATTCGTTGGAATCTATACTATATTCTATTTTACCACAACTTATTAATTATTAAGTTAGTTATAATTATTATTTTTAAAGTGTAGATTGCCCAACAATCCCAAACTTCCCCATATCTAATTAGCTTGGCTACCCATTTTTTATTTTACACATTCAATTCTATTTTCAATTTTAATTTTTTTAACCAGAACTAACCACTATGTAACATATCCCTCCCTTCTTTATAATGTATGAGTGTAATGGGCTACACATCCATCCATATACTTGCATTAATCTAGATTCTAACCATAAAGGGTTTTTTTACAACTTCACAATAACATCGCTAAATTTTATGGCATTTTGTATTGGCAATATTGTGTAATTATTGCCCCTTGTCTTACGTTGATCGCTTTGGGATAGTCTGAGTTCATGAATGAATGCGTACTCACATAGATATATGTCTAACATTGCACGTATTAATACATTAAGAATCTGCACCGGGCAGTACTTTATTGTCTTATTATTAGTGTCCATATTTCATTGGCAGACGATGTGCATTATTTTTTTTGTGTTGTTATAATCTATACTTTGTAATACTCTCCCGAACAGTTTGTCGTTTTGTTGAATTATAATATTTAATAATACTTTCTAATGTTCCCGTGAACATTGTGTCATTTTGCTGCTGCATACATATATTTCGTACATGACATCTTTCATTTTTCTTTTCGATTCAATTGCAACATTTGTCAGAAAAGATTTTGTGATGTGCATGGACAAAATAAAGGAGGTTCACTGTACTAATGAAGTTAAATAAGGTTGTCTATTCTTTTCCATATATTTTTGGATTTTATATTAATAAGTTAAGGAAATTATATCAGAGGTATTGGGAGGTATTGGGTGTCATAGATGGTTCTTTACTCTTTGGACTCTATATTGTAATTATCCTATTTGTGGATGACATTATTGTCATGTTCTACTTGGTGAGTAACTTTCGAACACAACATGACATTTTAGATTTTTTTTTTATACTCGGTAACTTCAAGGTTAATTTGTGGGAAATTTTTTTTGTGATCTTTAACATTCTTGAAAGGGAGACAAGTACTATGATTCTTCCCTATAAGGTTATAAGGTTGATGTAGTCTCTTCATATGTGTATTTGAAGCTCCTATGCTCTAGACCATGCTTTAGTTTGGCTTTGACAATAGAGGTTAGACTGAGCAAGAGATATGTGGTCATTACCACCTTTGAAAAACAATGTTTTGAGCTCCAACTTCAAAAGATTTAATTAAAGCTTCGTCTAATTCACTCAATGTTCACATGTACCCTTGTATATAAGTATGACGTTTGAGGACCATACCTTTGAGGAACAAACCAAATAGGATACAAAGAGTTATTGTCATGCTAAGATATCATTACCTCATGCTATCATTTTATGTCCAACATAGGGATGGGCTCATCCTTCACATGGGGTTACACACCAAGCTCCAGCTTCCTTACATCCTAAGGGCCCCTCTTACCCAACTCAAATTTTTATCCCACTAGCTTGACATTGAGATAAATCATCATATTCCTTTAGATCATTGTATTTTCCAACTTTACTTCTTAGTGCCTAACACTAAGAACCATTTTGTCTACATGTGTTCTCCCTACTACAAGAATATAGGACCACTCTTTTGTCACTTTAGAGATTCACTTCTCCAAGCACTCATGGCTTATGAGGATCAGAGATGATTAGCCCTCTGATGAGGGTCGAAGATGATTATCCCTCTTCCTTCAAGAGATGTTTGACATTCATTAACGACTCACTAGAGGCTAGTTCCCTATATCAACATGCACTAGGTTGATTATCTCTTACTTCCAATCCTCTAACAGTAGTAGGAAAACACCCCATGGTCAACTTCCAAGCTTACATAATAGAGTTGTGAGATGTCATATACCTAATTACTCTAATTACTCTTGTGACTTCACACCCATCACACATTTCTTTGTGACCTTGAATGTTATAATTGCTTTTACAAAGCAATAGATTTGAATTAGAAAGCCTCATTCTTCAACTGATTCATTCTTCCCAACCAATTAAAGCCTCATTCTTCAACTGATTCATTCTTCCCAACCAATTATTTTTTATTTTTTTTATTTTAAATTATTTTCTTTCAAATATTTATTAAAATATACTCTAATCTCTGGATCCTTATTATATTTTCATTCTTTTTATATATTATAAATTTTACAATTATATATATATAACATTTATTAATATGTACACATCTAAATTAAATTAAACAAAGTTAAACCTATATGATCTTACACCATGATTTCCCCTTTACAACTATTCTAACCTCATATATTTCGCCTTTACCACTATTATAACCTCATATATTTCGCCTTTACAATTATTATAACCTCATATAAGTTTGTGAAAAGAGGACTATTCTTTTAAGATTTCAGTAAATAATTTCCTAATAATAATCAGAAGAACATATTAACTAACATAACAATGATTATGTTAATATATTAAATAATAACTCAAGAACATATTAATTAACATGACAATGATTAAGGTAAATAATATATTAAATATTACTCATAAAGTAACATATATATATTTTATAATTAAAAAATTAATTTAAATTTAAAATTTATAAATTAAACTTAATTTACTTTATGTATTTTTAAAATTAAAAAATATATTTATTTTATTTAAATCATTTATAATTATTATATATTTATATAATTTTATTTATAACTTGTAAATAATTTCCTAATAATAATTAGAAGAACATATTAATTAACATAACTTCCTAATAATAATCAGAAGAACATATTAACTAACATAACAATGATTATAAAGAATATATTAAATAATAAATCAGAAGAAATAATTAATAACATAACAATGATTATAAAGAATATATTAAATATTACTCATAAAGTATAATTTTTATATATATATTTCTTATATAATTAAAAACTAATTTAAATTTAAAATTTATAAATTAAACTTTTAATTTACTTTTATATATTTTAAAATTAAAAAAAATATATATTTATTTAAATCATTTATAATTATTATATATTTATATAATTTTATTTATAACTTGTAAATAATTTCCTAATAATAATTGGAAGAACATATTAATTAACATAACAATGATTATAAAGAATATATTAACATTACTCATAAAATATAATTTTTATATATATTTTCTATAATTAATTTAAATTTAAAATTTATAAATTAAACTTAATTTACTTACTTTATATATTTTAAAATTAAAAATATATATATATATATGTGTTATTTAAACTTATAATTACATATATTTATAATTTTATTTATAACTTTCTAACAGTAAAAGATATTTTCTTTTATAATACATAAAACCTAACCGAAAACTCGTTCATCCTCTAAATAAAATCCCATGGTAAACCATGTTTCCTTAACTCTTACTTGAAGACTCAAATGATTTATTCGATATGCTTTCATACCTTTCCTTAAAATGATTTCTTAATTATGCTTTCCTACATCATTCCATAGAACGTCGTTAGGTCAAACCAATTGGAAATGTTTAGCTTACATGGAATCATTGATAAGATAATATTATAAGGTATACTTAAATATTATAGTAAGTAGTTTTTTATTATAAGGTTAAATTATTTATTTATTTTTTATTATTAATATTATTTGATTTTTTATATAATAACATGTTTATATAATAATATGTTTGGAGAATTTATGGTGTGCTAAAGAATGAGAGGATAAATGCAAATTAAAATATTATAAGGAAGTGGTTAACCTTACTTTGAAAATCTCTGTTTGAAGTAGCTTAAAGAAGAGAATCAAATTGCAAGAAAGAATGTGTAGCCTTTGTGACACCAAGAGAGTTGAAGATGAAAAACACTTTCTCCTAGAATACCCATATTAGATCCCAATTTCCAAATATTTTTCACAATAGGGACCTTCCTAACCTTCTAAGTCATCAAAACTTGAGTGATCTTGGAAGGGTTCACTTAATGCTTTTCAAACATCGAAATAAAATTTTAAAGAAATCCAAGTAATCTCTTGCTTTTGTAAGGTCCCATAAACTAATTTTGGTGTCAGTGGACCTTAACCATCATCATCTATGTTGAAATAAAATTTATATTTATAATCATTATTAATAAATTTGTCATTAAATTTATATAGTGTAAATAATCTAAAAATTGTATAATGAATATAGTTTATAAAATATTATCAATATTAAAAATTTTAACAATTCTAAAATTAATTTGAAACTACAAATTTAATCAATATGATAACATTCTTTCTTACTTTAATAACTAATATTTTATATAATTAAAATATTGTATTTTATAAATCATTTTTAACTTATAATTCTTATGTTTTTATATTAGAAACTATCTTTATTAGAATAATAATATCTCAATGTTGAAATTGGCATCCTAGTTTAATTCTCTTCCTCCCATGTTTAATATTATACACAATAATAATTAATATTTTGTATAATTGAAATATTTTATTTTATAAACCATTTTTAACTTATAATTCTTATGTTTTTATATCATAAATCATATTTATTACAATAATAATATCTCTATGTTGAAATTGGCATCCTCGTTTAATTCTCTTTCTCCCATATTTAATATTATACACAATAATAACTAATATATTGTATAATTGAAATATTTTATTTTATAAACCATTTTTAACTTATAATTCTTATGTTTTTATATCAGAAACTATCTTTATTACAATAATAGTATATCTATGTTGAAATTGGCATCCTTATTTAATTCTCTTCCTCCCATATTTAATATTGTACACAATAATAACTAATATTTTATATAATTGAAATATTTTATTTTATAAATCATTTTTAACTTATAATTCTTATGTTTTTATATCAGAAACTATCTTTATTATAATAATAATATCTCTATGTTGAATTGGCATTCTAGGTTAATTCTCTATGTTGAAATTGGCATTCTAGGTTAATTCTCTTCCTCCCATGTTTAATATTGTGCACAATAATAACTAATATTTGAAAAATTGAAATGTTTTATTTTATAAACCATTGTTAACTTATAATTCTTATGCTTTTATATCAGAAACTATTTTTATTACAATAATAATATCTCTATGTTGAAATTGGCATCCTCCTTTAATTCTCTTCATCCCATATTTAATATTGTACACAATAATAACTAATATTTTGTATAATTGAAATATTTTATTTTATAAACCATTTTTACCTTATAATTCTTAAGTTTTTATATGAGAAACTATCTTTATTACAATAATAATATCTCTATGTTGAAATTGGCATCCTCATTTAATTCTGTTCCTCCCATGTTTAATATTGTACACAATAATTGGAATATAATTATAAAAACAAATTATTAAATTAATTGTTTTTGATATTTTTCAAACTAAATTATGAGATTATTATTTTTTAATTAATATATATTATATAAGTATTAAAACAAGTTATTAAATTAATTATTTTTTATTTTTTATTTTTTATTTTCAAATTAATTTTTTTTTATATATATATTATATGAATTACAAATTTGTATTTAATATTTATCAAGAAAAAAAATGTGTTTTTAAATAGATTTTTAAAATAAAATTACTGAATTTAAAAATTGTTTAATCAAATTATTTTAATATGATTTTCAAAATAAATTGTTTAATCAAATGATTTTAATATAATTTTCAAAATAAATTGTTTAACTTCTTTTGGATATAACACATTGAAATAATATAATTATTTAAGTGTTTTTTTATAAAATATAATTTTACTTAAATTATAATAACATTGTTTTTTAAATATAATTTTGTTTGAATTTACTTCCATCATAAAAACATATATAATGTCTATAACATTTTTTATATTTTAATTATCAATATTTATAACATTTTTTATATTTTAATTATGAATATTTATAACATTTTTTATATTTTAATTATGAATATTTATAACATTTTTTATATTTTAATTATCAATATTTATACTTAATTTTTTAAATATTTCTTATTTACTTAAGATGCTTCTTACATTTTCTTATATAATATTATTATAAGTATAATATCCTCCTTTAATTCTTACATTTAAGATGATATATATTATATTTTATTATCTAAAAGGTGATATTTTATTATAAGTATTTTTTAAGTTACATTTTACTTCTTAAGTTATTTTTTATGTTTCTATATTATATTTTATTATCTAGAAGATTATATTTTATTATAAATATTTCTTAAATTACATTTTCTTATATAAGATGTTTCTATATTATATTTTATTATCTAGAAGGTGATATATCCAAAGAATCACAAAAAAAAAATTATTATTGAAATTTTTAACATGAAATCAGAACTACTATTAAAATGTATTAGGTGAAAAATATAACATGATTGTTTTTTATATATTAAACCACCTTTATATTAGGTACAAGGAATACCATGATTTTTTAATATTCGAACACTCAAAAGTCTTTGTAAAAGTACTTCCGAGGATTTTATATTTCCCATGGGTATGGAGGGCCTGAACATATCGCCAATTGCAAGTATAGGAAAAGACAAATTTAAAGAGATCATGCCCTTGTTTCTCCAACTACTCTCCACCAACCAAGATGTCTCGCGGTAAAAACGTTAGGTTGACAATAATCTGTCGTGGTAAAAAGCTTAAGTAAACAATTTTCAATCTATAATAGGAAATCTAACTCGACAAATAAGATTTTAAACCATAGAATTAATTTCACCGTTGTCGATCCATGAGAGCCCTGTGCATTCACTGTTCCATATCATCCCAGGGTTAATGTTTTCACATGAACTTCATTATGTCATGCTTCTGCCAACTGTACGGGCCCAACGAGTTAAGAAATATGGACATGCTCTCACTGTTTTAAAATTCTAAAGGACCTGCAATCAAATGCAAGGCTAAATTTATAACCCACACCAAACTTCTCAAAAGAGAAAACATTATCATTTACGGACACCAAACTTTTGAAAAGAGAAAACATTATCATTTTTTTTTAAGGTATCTTAAAATCCTGTTTTCCATATCAATTTCAGGTCAAAGAGAGATAGATGGGATAATTATAGGTTGCCAATATCTTGTCTGTTATTCAGCATTGAATATTGAGGTAGATGGATTGTTGGATCTGAATTACTTTCAGATCCCATTGCTTATAATCCACCTGCCACAGCATAGCAGGTTGGATATTGCTAGTCATAATTACAGAGCAGCTTGGAGGACGTCATTACAATGCAACAAAAAATTTGAAAATAAACATTAATACGTATAGAAGTACAGATTGTATTTTTGAATAAACATTGTATACACCAAAGTTTCAAAAAACTAAAAAGTATTTAATGATGAGTGAAGTGTCCACTAAAAACTTAAACGTTTCAAAAACTATGACTATGTACACAATAATGATCCAAAATACAATTTATGTTGTGAAAACTTACACTCTCAAACATACATACAGAAGTGTTTTCCTTACTTAAAAAGAATTTAAATATACTTAAAACATAGAATTCTACTAATTATCTCACATTTTTTTTAAAAGAGATCTAATATAGACAAATTGCTTCCTTTAACCCAATCAAGTTAAGAAATATGGACATGCTCACATTGTTTTAAAATTCTAAAGGACCTACAATCAAATGCAAGGCTACATTTATAACCTACACCAAAATTCTCAGAAGAGAAAACATTATCATTTACGGACACCAAACTTTTGAAAAGAGAAAACATTATCATTTTTTTTTTTTTTTTTAAGGTATCTTAAAATCCTGTTGTTCATATCAATTTCAGTTCAGAGATACAGATGGTGATAATTATAGGAGGCCAATATCCAGGGCTGCTACAAGTAGCATTGAATGTTGAAGCAGATAGATTGTTGGATCTGAATTGCTTTCAAATTCTACGGCCTATAATCCCCCTGCCACAATATAGGAGGTTGGATATTGCTAGTCATAATTATAGAGCAGCTTGGAGGAAGTCATTACAATGCAACAAAAAATTTGAAAATAAACATTAATACTTATAGAAGTACAGATTGTATTTTTGGATAAGCATTGTATACACCAAAGTTTCAAAAAGCTAAAAAGTATTTAATGATGAGTAGAGTGTCCRCTGAAAACTTGAACGTTTCAAAAACTATGACTATATACACAATGATTATCCAAAATACAATCTATATTGTGAAAACTTACACTCTCAAACATACATACAGAAGTGTTTTCCTTACTTACAAAAGAATTTCAGTATACTTAAAACATAGAATTCTACGAATTATCTCATATTTTTTTTTAAAAGAGATCTACCTGAAAATAAATATAGACAAATTGTTTGCTTTAACCCAAAAAAAAGTTTGATTCTACTTTTTTTATTTAAAAATTAACTGCGGAGTTCTGATGGGATCCGGTGCATTAACGCTGATATGATCGCACCCTTGTTTGATTCTACCTACAAACAGAAACCAATGAATAATCCCACAATCTTCATTTAAATTCTGTCTGATATGTGGAAAGAAAATGCACAAAACATAAGAAATTGTGACAGAGATTACAAAATCCATTTCAATAGCTAGCACAAAATGGCAAATGAAGATCACCCCATGGGGTACCTGGTAAAGCTTGTTTACTGAAAAATACAGTTATTTACAAAGCCTGAGGAGGAGGGGGTATTCATCCTGTGGCTGACTGAGACTTTTAGCAAAAACTAAACTGTAAATATTATATACTAATGATCAGTAGTATCATAATCTAATAGCGGAGAACTCGTTTTAGCGATGAGATCGATGACAAGATCAGCAAATGCAGCCAATATGAGTTTATGGGTTTTTCTCTTGTTAAGCCTGAGATAACACAAGAGCATCTTCTGTAAACAATGCCAGTCCGTCAAATTATGGGCATCCACCATTTCCTGCATCGAGATCCGGAAATCCCAGTAAGGATTCAGAGAATACTTCAACACTGCAATGCTTTCGCACTGGAATTTTTCATGGATATCGCTCGACTCTGCCAATGATTCGCAGTGGGAATCGCGATCAGAAGCTTCAGCAGCTCCATCGTCCTCGCGGTTATATGATTCATCTGACTCACCGGAACCGGTATCTGAAGAACAATTTTCATCCGTAGGGAACGGGATATCTATCTTCTCCCTCCTCAGAGAAAAGAAAGAGGAATTCTGTGAATCGATGGAAAAACCCTCCCGCTGAAGGCACTTGGCCTCGTCCAGAATCGAATTAGAGCTGCAAGGAGTGAAAAAGAAGCGCTTGGAGCTCAACCCACGAACCAGACCCGGGGGCAAATCGCTGGACCTGCTGCTGGAATCTGAAGAAAATACGCTAGAGTCGCTGCTAAATTTGGAGGAGTAGTCCTTCATATCCAAAGCCTTTGTAATCCTCCTCGTATGCTGTCAGAAGTCTCTCATACTGGTACTAAACATCCAAATGTCCCTTTTCTTCCTCACCTTCGGGAAGTGAAACAGGAACCCGCGAACTCTCAGTCTTGAAATCTGATACAATATACAAAGAATTATACTTCTTCAAAAGATCTTTTCTCCATATCTTTCCCAGATTTGGCGGTTCCCTTTTCACACTGAGGGACTGGGTTTAGGAGTATTTAGAGGAGAACATCCACGGACCCGCATCCTCCTTAGAACTTACCACATGCAGTTCGCCTCCTCCTCCTTATGGCATTACTGCTGTCCCTGCAGGGACTTGAGTAATACACTTATGTGATTGGCATTTTGTGTTGGCGTGAGTAAGCCACATCTCTTGGACCTTGTTTGTTTTACTTGGATTTTCTTCCAATGAAGTGTATGGATTTGTTTACTTTAATGCTTACTCACATCCATAAGTAATATGGGTCTCTAAGTCACTTAATAAATTCAGTATCTTTATTGTGCATTACTTTATTGTTGTTCATATTTCATCTAGAAACCATGTTATATATATATATGTGTGTGGGGGGGGGAGAGATTTAATAAATTCAGTATCTTTATTGTGCATTGTTTTATTTTTGTTTATATTTTATCTAGAAACCATGTTATATATATATGGGAGAGATTTAATATTGATGGGTAAAAATGAATTTATTTATAAATTTGTATAATCAAATTCTTTGTCTTTTATTTAAATTAGTGAAGATGATGAAAAATAGTTACTTGGTGTTTGCTTATACTCATGTTTACAAGGAATTGATGTGTCGGTCTTGGCACGTTGGAACGTGAACGGGAGAACACATAGCGAACAGGAGAGCGCACAACAAACAACAATGTGAGGGAGGCTAGGGTTTATCTCTAACTGCCCGAGGTGGCCTTTGAACTGGACGCTGTAAAGGTGGAGGGCTCTGCGGCTAGGTTTTGCTAGTTGCATCCCTGTATTTCCTTGGTGATGGGCGTGAGTGGTCGAAGGCGAGCGCGGTCGAGGGTGAGGGCATGGAAGAGGGACAGGGGGAGCATGGGCGAGGGCTACCAGTAGGTTGTGGGTGAGCATGGTCTCTACGAAAGACGGAGAAACATGACACAACGGTCYCTGTCTCCTATTCGGGGTCGTGTTTCTCCATGCTTATGCCAAAAACCATGTTGTAACTCTGGATGTGTGGTGGGGTTTCATCGGAGCATTTGGTGAGGCTTTTGGGTTATGTTGCAGTGGGTTTTTGTCATCTCGTTTGATTTTCTGGCCCTCCATGACCTCTTCTTCCTTGGCTAGAAGAGGTTTTGGACCAGAATTTTGAGGTCCACATTGGCCCGTGTGGTGATCTGGTTAACACTTTGAGGTCTTATGGGGGCTTGTGGTGTTGGATAAACACTTTGAGGCCCTTTGGGGGCGAGTGACATCTGGATTGTTGTGTAACAAGTGTAGCAAATTTTTCTAATTTGATTGGCAAGTTTTCGAATTTTTCCAAATGTCATTGAATTGTAACAAGTGTAGCAAATTTTTCTAATTTGATTGTGCATATATACAATTTATTTTCCATTAAGTATGTCATTATCCATTTGAATATTTCAATCCTTCCACCATCTAAAAATATTATTAGTATTTATAACTTTAAATATATTAATTTCTAAAAATATTGTTAGTATTTATGACTTTAAATATATTAATTGTATGGATAAATATTTTGGAGAGTATATATATAAAAGATAAATTGATTTAAAAATTGATATAAATTATATATATATATATTTTTTTTATAAGCTAGTTGTTTGTATTACCTTTTAGAAACAAAATTTATATAAGTGGTGTTGTCATGAAAGGAAATCAACCCCACCACCAAAGATAAAAGTTCCATAAAATTATGTTGTTGCAACTACTATCTAACATAATTACATGATTGACAATATATAAAACTATGTTGGGCATGTAGATACAACAAAAGAGATAACTTTGTAGTTTGATAGGCCATACAGAAGCTACAAAAAACAAAAAGTAACAATCCATGCACATTACTTGCTAGTGTAATTGTAGGGGAAGGTGTGCTTGGAAGATTCTAGCCACTTAGGCTCCATGATTTCCTTGAGCAACTCCTCTTTAGTGCAAGACTGAGCAGGTTTCTGTGCGCCCGAGTCCAAAAGCCAGTCCAGGTGCTTCTCCATCAACTCCTGACAAAATTTCATCTTGTCATTGTCTTGACGCAACTCTAATGAGGTTTCTCTCTGAGCATTAGTGAAGACTAGATGAGGCAGAGGCAAAGGGAAAGAGCTCGAAGAATCCAGGTTGGGGAGATGAGAGGTGGTGGCGGAAGTGGTTGGAGGAGCAGAGGCTGACTTGTGGTCTTCTGTAGCATCAGGAGGAAGGAAAAATCGGTTATCCATTCTGGAGTGACAGGGTCAAATGTAGCAGGGACCTGGTTGGCGATGGGCACAGGGGGTTCGACCGCTTTAGGATCAGCGAGAGTCGGCTCGAAGTGATATGGCTCACTCTTCGGGCATAGCTAGACACCAGGGTGAGTAGTGAAGGAGGGTTTCGAGGGTGAGACATAAGCTCGTGACCAAGAGGAAGAGTCTAGTACAGAGGGAGAGAACTCACAAGGGCGGAGGAACAATAGGAAGATGGAGAGCACGATGGGCATGAAGACTAGCATAATTAGAATCCTTTTTGGGGAAGGCGACATGAATAACCCGTGGAAGAATCAAGGGAGCCATCGAGATCACACGAATGTCATAGCTAGTGGAAGACAATTACAGGTTAGAGTGAATTTGGATTAAATGATCATCGTTGAAACACCATATGAGGAGAGCATCGGAAGTTTGTGTACACGAGCTCTTATGTTACATGGCTAATAGTTAACACCCCATCCAAAGTATACGTGAAAATATTATAATTTTTTAATATATAATTTTTTTTAAGGTTTTTAAATTAACCATTTAAAAAAAAATTATAACATTTTTTTTTTTTAACATCTCATAATTATAGTTTCAAAGTAATATTGTCCATTTTAAATAATTTATTATATTATAATTTTTTTAAGTATATGATTTTTTAAGATTTTAAAATTAATCATTTAAATTTTATTTTTTTTAATATTTTAAAAAACTTTTTAAATATAATTTATTTTAACATTTTAATTTTTTTTTTAAAACATCTCATAGTTTCAATATATTATCCATTTTAAATAATTTATTATATTATAGTTTTTTAAATACATGATTTTTTAGTTTTAAAATTATTTATTTAAAAAAATTAAGATTTTAAAAAGCTTTTTAAGACATTCTACAATTTTTAAGCATCCCACAATTATAATTTGAATGTAATATTATCCATTTTAAATAATTTATTATGATTCCATATTTTCATAAATTAAATAAAGACACGATACACAATTATAATTTGAATGTAATATTATCCATTTTAAATAATTTATTATGATTCCACATTTTCATAAATTAAATAAAGACATGACTAAGACACATTAGAGCATTTTCTTTGGAGTGAATTATTTGTAGCATAGTTTGCGTTGACCCCTAAACGTTTAGAGAGGTCACTTTCTTAACCCTTCCTCCAACAACATTGGAGCTTTAGTTGAAATGGTTTCTTAAATATGCCTCTCCATCATCCAATAAAAGGTCGTCATGTCAAACTAGATGGAAATGGCAAATTTGAACAAATCATACGTATTAATGTGGTAAGTGTGAAGAGTAAGATTTAAAGATTTATTTTCTTTACTGTATTATATTATTTGGACATCACAGTTTTTTTTTATAATAGTAAAGTGTTTATGAAAACGTGATATATATTGAAAACTTTTTTATAATTAGCATACTCTTCTTTAAGTGGGGAAAGACAACATCAAATTGTTCTAGTGATTATGATGCTTAAAGATAGTGATTATGATGCTTAAAGATAGGAAGTGTTTTTTTGGGATGATATATGAATAATCAATAGATGATTTATTCAACAATTTCATTTGTTTTTTATTCATTCATAATAAGGTGGTATTTATGTATAGTATCCAAAATATAAGATTTCAACAGGTTAATTATAAATGGATGTATGGTGGGAGGAATATTGGATTAAGAAGGAATTGAGGGTGATTGTTATGTATTGGGACAATTTCGTGAGTAATTGGTACAACTCAATCAGATTGTGAAAAAAAACTAGGTTAGATAGGATCAATAGGCTAGAGTGCACAAAAATCAAAGAAGATGTTACTTGCTCGCACATGTGCTATAATTGATGGTCATTTGAGTTACTCCATATTGAATGACAAAGTAACCTCTACATAAGATCTTAACACTTTCATGTTACTTGTAAACATTCAATGACAATGCTTTGATACATAGAGTCTGAATTGACATTAAATTCCCCTCCAACTAAAATTCATCTAATACCCATGCAATTCTTAGATGATTCTCCTCTGATCAAATATAATTTAATACCCTTAACACTTCCGTGGAAGATAGAATCCAAGCAATTTCGACAAATCCTAGTGCCACAAAGCAACAAACCTACATCATTTAAAAGAAACTGTCTTCTAGTATGTGGAATCTTGATAACATGGTTTGTAGGGAAAATATGAAACTTGCTATACCTCCATCCATGTATCCCTAATCAAGTTATCAAAAAATGTTGTTATTTAAGAAATGTACAATTTAGATTAGTCTTTAGGTTCCTTTGGTTAAGACATACTCTCATGGTTCAATCTCATTCAATTTTAATAAGGTTGTGTTTGTGAAATATACATGAACCAAAAAGATATTTCCATGTAGTTTAGATTGTTGAAGAGACTCCACACACTTGAGATGAATTGATTGAAAAGGATTTGCAATTTTTTCTCATTATGTTTAATATCACCCACATTTAACATATGATATTTAATGTACTATATCTTAAAAAACCACGCCAAAGAAAAAAAACCAGAACATGGGGAAAGTCTCAAAGGGTTTAGGTTAATCACTGATATAATCATGGGTGCAGAATGAACATTTAATATTGTAAACATACTTTTTCATTCATATTGTTGGAGAAACTCAATGAGTCACGTGTCATCTAATTAGTTTCTCAAAGTTAGAATGTGAACAGAGATGGCTAACCTAACCAAAAAAGAAGAGATTGCATGTTGTGTAATAGTCTATTTATGTCTGTGGCCTTTGGGGCCCATAGCCATCAATGTCATTCCTATATTTATAAGAATAGAAAAATTGCTAAGTCTACAACTAACTACAATGAGTGTGGAAATATTCTTATTTTACATATATACTTTAAACGATAATGTTGTGGGAAATAGTACATGTATGAGATTTTTTATTAATGGTAAAGAATTGAAACTTGGTTATGATTAACATTACATATTATAATAATTTTTTATAATCTCTCAAGAATGGAGTTCCATCCACACTGCAACAAGTTGGTGGACGAAGGAAAGGAAGTGTTCGCATGGAGAGGAAGTCACGGGTAGATATAGGAGGATAGGTGGGTAAGTACAAGTGGAAGGGGATTTCCAAATACTAATGGTAAATGTTGATTGGTCTCGAGGGACAAAAAATAGGGTGATCTGTCTCTTAAAAGACACATTCAACATAAATAATTGAACATGAAATCCATAAATTGACACTAAAATTTGAAATATATAGGCCAAAGAGTCGTAAACAGTGAAAAAATTAAGATCCCTTCGTAAAATAAAATATTTGGTCCACAATTTATTACTCTAGACTAAAATTATGCTTTTATGAACAATAGAAATTGAAATCACGAACTTTTCTTAAGGCAACGATTCATGAATCTTGAGTTTAAGTCTAAATTGCTATTTCTCTTTAATACCATTGTTTTAAATATATAATGATGAGTATGACCCAAAATATTATGGGAGCAGTGACATTGTCTATGTATTAATTAAGAAACACAATTGATATGAGCTAGAATTCCCAATTCACTACTCGTGGAGAGATAAGACGATCAATCTAGCAATAGTTGGAGATTAGATTCTTGATTAGCAGTTGTTGTGACATGGGAAGGTAACATTTAATCAAAATGTTTGTAGGTATTATCAGAGTGTGTTATCACTTGATCTAATGCAATAAGCCATCACAAATTAATCATTACACATGACATGGATTGATCCAAAAATATGCAAAGTGTCACACACAACCTATACATCTCAAGCTACTATATCCATTGGATGGAGCACAACATCACACCATACATGAAATTGTTGGATCAATTTGCAGAGTTCAGGTGTGATAATATCTACATATACACGATAATATATATATAGTTCTTATAGACACTATAAGAATTATTTTAAATTATTGCATCAATATGTAGATTCCAGGTGTGAGAAATCTCCTGGCCTTCTCATGTAGAAGTTTATGTAACTCTTTCTTGCAAAGCATGTATTAAGATCTACTTCTTTTCCCTTGTATTTAATCTCGGTGTGAAACCTAACTTCACATATTTTTTTTTATCTTCTTCCACTATTAATTTAAGGTCTTAGGTCTTTCTATCATGTAGACTCAAGTAGTATCATTGGAAGATGCTAGTAGGCCATTGCTAGGTGAATGCAAAGAATCAACAAAGCTAGAAATTAAAATATTCATGTCCTCTTCTTCCAACTTATTTGTTAGAAGTTTTCAAATGATCAAACACAATTATCTTACTCCATTTTCCAACTCATTTACGTTTCCAAATTAAGGTGAATATACAACATTACAAACATCCTCTTGTCATTGAAACTTAAATAAAAGGTAAATAATTTATTCACACAAGTCTTGCATTTTCTCTGAAGAAAATATTATCAAGTAGTGACACTTATATAATGTTAAATATTGTTTCTTTAATAGACTCATACTATGGAGAATTGGAATCCTACTTTCAAGTGGTTGGTAGTCAACGAAAACAAAAAATCAAGTGGTCAGGAGTCAAAGACAACCCAGAAATACATTATTGGTGTTTGTTGACTTGGGCTATTTCAATATGAGATCATTCCAGGTCCAAAATATGTTTAAGGAAACATTTTTTATTATTTATAAACCAATTTAAAATAAAAATATCTCTAGATAGATACATTTTGACTTGGGTCTATTAAATTCATATTAGATATATTAAACCTTTAAAATGATGATAATAAAATAGATACATCTCAATTTAGGTCCAATAGGTTAATCTTAACTTACATATATTAAAATCATTAAAGGAATGTCATTTAGATGAAACTAAAATTTAGATGGTATTATCTTAATTTTTTTTAATAAATATACACAAAGTAACCAACATTTCCACCTCCTTAATGTGCAATAAAAAGATGTTTTTTTTCTTTCTGTCTTGCAGATTTCTTTCTTATGATGGTTTATCCTTATTTGATCATTACATATGAAGGAGAAACAACTTGTTTGATCAGTAATCCAAGAGACGTAGTGCATTTTACGCCCATACCAATTGTTGTGTATTGGACAATGTTTAGTGTTGCAACTTCAACATCCATTGTAACCAGTCAATCATTGATTTGAACAACATTCTCAATCATAAAATAGTCCATGGCTCTTGGTTGCTTCCCCCTAGTGAATTTGTTTGTACATCACCAAATAATGAGGATCATATATATTCACCAGAAGTTAAATATGCTCTCATGATTCTTTGCCTTGCAATTTTCTTAGGATTCCTAGATTGATCTGTAAACTACTCTGGATATTCCACTAGAATAATTAGTCACAACATACCTTAAACTATTTTGAAATATTATATTTTTGTAGTTTATTTCCCTAGAGCTCAGATTAGTTAATTACTAGCTTTGCTTGAATTTATAAGAACAAATTAATATGAAAGTGAAAGAATAGGTGACAATATACACACCATCCACACATTTGAACACAAGATGTGTAATACCCCTAGGCCGAACCCAATTGTAAATGTAAATAAAAATGTACATAAGTTGGTGAGATGTTTGACATCATTTTTGTATGCATCTTCCATGGTATAGTGTGCACATGTACTACACACTAAAATGATGAAGTGTGCACATTCCAAGATACCGTGCGCAACGACTTAAGTGAACATGATTTTGAGGCCAGAGAGCCTTTATGTATATGTTGTGTTTTATAGGCTAGTGAGCTAGTTATTATAAGCTAGGAGGCTTATGTTTTGATTAGGCCGGAGAGCCTAGATGTTAAAGGCCAGTGACCCTTTTTTTGTATATGTCTCATCATTAATATAAAATACATCGTTGCACGCAGACCGACCACGATAAAAGAGTATGGGGGACTAAACTTCACCAGTTAGGGAAAGGGGGGGGCTAAAAGTTAAGGAAAAGGGGTAATATAGGGAGCTTAAGACAAAAAGGAATATTATATTAATATTTCTTAAGTATAAAGTATGGATAATTATTTTATCCTAAGTTCTAAGGTTGGGGACAAGTGGGCCAAAGTAGCTCCCAACATGACAAGTGTC